>CM031920.1:36562699-36671265 GCA_018703695.1 Prunus fruticosa
CCTTTTGTGTTGGCTTTTCAATTTATTTTAAAATGAATCTTCTGTTTCACCATATGCTTTCACAAATTTTATAATGCACCACCATTATAGCATGCCAAGTTGTAAGATGATATTTGCGATGATAATGAAGTATTCCTGGAAAAGTAAAAAGCCTCTAGTAATTCTTTTCTTCTTGCTTTTTACCTTCTTCTATTTTGCAAAACATGTCTCTTTGAAAAAAAAAATAGACAAGCAAACTTTTCTTTACAAAACTAAGCCTCTCAAGAGGAATGATACCAAGCAAAGCCACTTAGATGGGATCACAAGCTATTAACAAGCACCAATGCACTAGTGATATCTGTATCAATTTGTAAAAAAAATCAAAGGTCATGCTGCGAAGGAAAATTATTCGCGAGTTTAAATATTTGAAGAGAGTGTATGTGTTGGGGTGCCTGTGAAAAGAAAAATCAGAATCACATAATGAAGGCTTCGGAAAAACAAGCATAGAGGCCATGGGGAACACTTCCAATCTGGAAAATTTGGTAACTATCTACCCCCCACCTACCAACTCCCTAACAATTCATGCATTTCATTAGTTCCGACTGCAAGCAAAGTGAACTAAACAAGCGGAAAATCATTATCTCAATGCATTCTATTATTTTCGAACCAAGTAAAGTGTACAAAACAAGCGAAACTTAATATTTCAATTAAGTTTCAAACTTCAAACAATACTAGCTTTAGGCTCTTCAAAAGAAAAGAGGTAAGATAACTCAAGCCTAAACTAGTCAATTGTGTTGAAATATCGATACACCCGTGCCTTTCAAAAAGGAAAGCCATGATGCACCAGTGCCCTTTGAGCCCCCCACAACAAAGAAAATAATGCGACCTACAAGTCGAATAAGGATATGATCCAGAGAAGGATGTTGCTGGCAGGAGCCTTGTTAAATAAAAAAAATTTACGAACAAGGAGAATTAGGCACCTCAATGATATCACGGTGCATGACTAAATAGTACAGAAGAAGTGGAGAGAGATGATCCTTTTGATGTTTCCACCACACACCAATCACCACTCACCAGGAGCTCATTTTTCTAGGAGAAGGTCTCAGAGCTTACGGGATTGGTGATTGAATTCGTGTTCCTTGTGGCTCAAAGCATTAGTAACGACTCATCCTTAAGGGGATCGGGCATACTTCTTACAGCAACGCCCGGCTTTAAAAGGTTGCCCCGCTTATAGTCTTCTTCCCAAGCACTAAGCGGAAGTCCACCAGGTCCTAATAATACACATGTTAAAACCCTTTCAACCACACCGCCTAAGGTCAAAAAGTATGTTTCCTTTGGAACCTTCAATCATTTGCAAAACATCTTCGGTAGTTGGGCTCCGCCCACTCAAAATTGAACCACATTCGGCCAGCTCTTAGTGATGCTGGAAGGTATTGTAAAACAACTCAAGAGGCCGCCTTCCAAACATGCATTTCTTCCTAGACAGGACCTAAATTAGAGTAGCCTCCTAAGCTTAATGAGTGCCTATGATGAAGTCTTTGTAGCTGTTCTCCACGTGGTGAAGGTAGTTGTCTCTTCTTCAGCCCATCGTGCAAGGGGAAATAGGCCATCACCCATCACAAAGGTCATTATGACTGATTACGTGAATCCCTGCAAACAATTGCCAACAATGAATATGCTACAAAAGGGCAAATACAAGCCCAGTCTCTGTTAAAGCCAAGCAATCTCCACACTAGCATGCAAGCCATATGAACTTTATATGCCAAGCACTCCAACCTATCTCATGCCAAAGTGATAGGATTTTTAATACTCACTGGGAAATACTTGCAAGAATACAAGGTAGTTGTAGTATAACTGTTCATGCAATGTTGTTGTCCCCAAAGATTGTTTGAATTAATTTGTAATTAAACTAACTCTTAGTTAAATAATTAAAATAGATTTTATTTAAGAGTTGAATTTTATGAATTAGAAAAGATTAAACTAACAATAAAAGAAATTGTAAAAGGTTGGAATTTGAAGAAAAATAAGTTTTAAAAAAAAACCAATTAATAAAAGCACTAGGGTTTAGCCATCACCGTCACAACCCAAAATGCAATCCTATCCATCACCCACGATCCTACACATGCTACGTTTTGGCCTCAAATCTCCTCCAAAACCGGCCCAAGAGAGGTTGTTTTAAATATAAAAACATTTTCTACACTTCTCCAAAAGGTCATTAACCCATCTGATGTCATCTTGGGCCCAAAAAAGCAATAAAGGCCCAAAACGTCACTATTCCACGCATATATGCCCCTTTATTTTATTTGCAAGAAGAAGAATCGGTCTCGGTAGAAAGAATCTGAAAATTTTGATACGATCAAGCTGAAGTGACTCACGAACGTCCTCCAACTTGGAATTACTCCAAAATCGTCCATTTGATTATGTTTTGCTCTAGAGGAAGTTGAAAATCTGATAGGGAAAGAATAATTCAAAGAATTAAAATTTTTCCAAAATATCAACCAAAGTATACTAAGAAGAAATGGGATTAACAGATGATGATATAAAATATGCCCATCAAAATACCCCCAAACTTAGCTTTTTTCTTGTCCTCAAGAAAAATAAGACTTAAACAAAAATAAAAACTTAACAAACTAGATACCTGGCTAATGCTTAACCAAAATAAAATTTCCACCTTCAAGTTGCAATCATAGCAAATTTTAAAATTAGAACATTCTTCAATAGATCCAACTAAACCTACCATAGAGTCTAAGCTATTTAGAATCAATTAGAAAAAAATTCACAAACTTCCTTCGTTAAAAGCCAACCATCATAGTTAAGGAAATCTCAGCTTAAAACCCTTACCTATCATCCCTTTATGCATACTTCACATACTTATAGAATCATTCACTTCTTTCTTCTTCTTTTTTGTTTTTTGTTTTTTTTCAGGAACAGGAATGGTCCGTGCTATGTCGGTTAATTTTAGCTTTTTAATTTTATCCGTGTAGTGAGCATTAGGTTAATGTCTCCCAAACCACTAGGGCTTTTAAGGCACGAGGTGTAGTAAACACTAAAGAGGACTGGATTACTCTAGCTCAAAAAGGCTACGAACCAATGAACCACCCCCGCCCATGCCAAAACTCTACCGTTTGACTCGAGAATCACGCGATCTTAGGCGGCACTGGGCCGATCACTAGGGAAAGTCCGTGAGACAATTATTACTTTATTCCACATACTTTATTTTTTTATATTCTACAAAAAATTAAACACACTTAGACAAAAAGTAAGTATTTCAATCTCACCCCCCACAAACTATGTTGGTGTGATATGCAGCTTCAAAAGTATAATTTATGAATTAGTGTCTTGCTAAATAACAATAAATAAAAAAGACTTACTGTGGGATCAATCTTGAGACTATGTCCATTTGTTTTAATAGTTAAATCCTGTATGATTAAAACTAAAAAATGAAAATTTTAAACAAAGACTTAAAAAACAAAAACATTGAAAATTTACTTTCCCACCCTCTAACTTAAATCACACATTGTCCTCAAGGTGTGGAAAGAAAGTAAGAAGTGAATAAAAATAGTAAGGCCTAAAAATAAAACAGAAATAATATGAATACAAATAAAATAAAGAACCGAAGACAAATAAATAGAAGAAAAAGATAAAGAAAACAATAAAGAAAAAAAAGGAAAGGAATATATCAGGATGGACGGCTGAATTGCATAATCTACTCAATTCACATGAAAAACTAGCTGTGCTTCAAAGATGTAGTCATTTATTTGGTCCTGTCCAATGCGGTGTCATCTTGAGCCAAGAGCCAAACGGCTCTCCACTTGCCGTGCTGCAAACTTGCCACTCCCAGAAGCCATCGGACTTCTCACTTGAATATTGCATTTTTGAAAATATATGTGAGTTAATTGGAATGTCTCAGGAGAAAAACAAAACCCACAATCGCAGCGTGGCCTCATGACACAATCAGAAAAGCAAGTGGGCCTGCATCAACTGCACCAATTATGACGATTGCTTCAGATCCTTGCCTCGCTCATCACAAACGCAGGGCCTTGATATTTTGCTTAAACCGTCAAAACTCAAAGCATGCCCTCATGACACAATCAGAAATTAGTGGCTGGATCAACTCGACCAATTAATGACCATTGTCTTCAATTCCTTGCCTCGCTCATTACAAACGCAGGGCCTTGATATTTTGCTTAAACCGTCAAAACCTAAAGCATGCCTCTGACCCCAACGCAAAATTCTCCACTGACACCTGCGCAAATATTTATTTTCCCAAAGAGTTCTTCGTGATTTCTTTCTAAAACCCAAAAGCCTGTTCTTTTTTAGCCTGAGTACTTCCTCTGTTGGTGTTGAAAAACATCGTTGCTTTGGGTATTTCAAAACCATCCATTTCCACAGCGTCTTCATCTGAACCTCTCTTTGGAATAGCAAAAAGAAACCGAAGTCGATCTCTTGTGGTTTCGAAACTCAAACCCTTCCCTCTCTCACCTGCGCCCACCAGTCATTTGGTCTTCTCTGGCCACTTCCTTCTGGCTATCCCTCAGCAGACCGCTGTCGGCTTTCAACTTCCAGCGCACAACAGCTTCACGCCCCCCCAAAACGCTACACTCCATGTCGTTTTGCACCCCATACCCACGGAAAACGGTAGATCCCTCCTCCACGTATGTTAGTATTCTTTTTTTCGTTTCAGAGATCGAACATATGCATTCGTTTCCATCTGTGTGAGGACACTCGGAGCTCCGTGAATGTTGGTGTATCTATGGGCGGACAACCCCCAAACTTGCCAATTTGAGCAGATCTACATCATGCACTGGTCTCTTGCAAAAGTTAGAAAAGGGAAGATCTGTGCATCTGTAGGAATAATATCGGAATCCCTATCCCCTAACTGTTATCTTTGAGTGAGCTTGATGGTAATTGCTTTAACTTCCAGCATAGTGTAGATGTGGTGATGTTAATGTAGACTTACTGCTGGGTGCATGATTCTTATGTAGGATTTTCTGATTTTGATGCTTGCTGCTGCTGAATGTTGTCCTGCATTGAATCAAATGTGTTAAGAGTAGAAAGAAAATAACAACTAGATAAAGAAAACAGCAACAAATAATTTTTTATTTTTTTTATAAATAAAAAGAGTAAAGAGTTTAGAAAAAATTGGGTTGCCTCCCAATAAGCGCTTTATTTTAAGTCTGGAGCTGAGACATTGCAGTAGCCCTGTGTGGTCAAATCCTTGGTTCCTTTAGAGTCAAAGACTGTTTTGCAATGTCAAAATGTGTCTGACGTAGTATTTTCACCTGTGACCATTCACCTCTAAATGTGTTTCCTTTAGCCTCATTAGTTATTCATCTGCCCATGAGAAACACTTTAGTCACCAAATAGGGTCCAGTCCTAGTCAAGAATTTCTCCATTCCTGGAAATAACTCCCCAGCCTTGAACTCACAACAGAACCTTTTGCCCTGGCTGAAATTCCTTCCGCAAATTGGATTGTCATGTAATGCCTTAGTTCTTTCCCTTGGAGATGTGAGAACTGTCATAATACCCCTGTTAATTTCCTCTAGCTCATTTAACTGGCACAATTTTTGCTTTTTCACTTTTCCCTTGCTGTAGTACTTATTGTATTTGAACTTGCATGAAGCTGTCTTGAACCATTGTCTACCACATCAATGGTCACACACATTCCTGCTATTTAGCAGGACGTTTTGCTGCTTCAAACAAAATTAAAACCATAGATTCTTCTTGAACTTGGAAGTCATGTCCCAGCTTCCACATCAATTAAAGTCCTAGTCTGTTGCCAAAATCGTTTCTCAAAATAATAGGTGTTTGAAGGTTTTCGTCCCTGATGTCTAAAACCACAAAATTTGCTGGTAGACAAAGATTATCAACCTTATTACTAGATCTTCACTAACACCTCTTGGATAAGTGATTTAGCGGTTACCAGTTGAGTATCATAGATGTAGGCTTCAATCTCCTGGTCCCAATCACTTGGAAAATAGAAAAAGGCATCAAATTGAGACTTGGACTGCAAATCATTAAAGCACTTTTAAATCAGAATTTCCAATGGTACAAGAAATATTAAAACTCTCTTATCTTCTTTCTT
The DNA here is from genome assembly GCA_018703695.1 of Prunus fruticosa. Lineage (NCBI taxonomy): Eukaryota > Viridiplantae > Streptophyta > Magnoliopsida > Rosales > Rosaceae > Prunus > Prunus fruticosa. The sequence continues at coordinate 36,568,764 of CM031920.1, forward strand.
AGGTGGCAGTTTGTGTAGCAAAACTGCGCCGCACCGTTCCGTCAATGACTTTGTCCAATTCCCAAGCTTCTTTTTGCTGCTGCAAACTTCTTTCAAAAATTTGGCATATGACGGAATCTTCTGATTGCATCCTCAATGGAATGTTCTCATTTGAACCTTGCAGTACGTCTGCTAATGTCCTTGAGCCTGTCATCCCTTGCCTTAGGAACTTAAAGTTCAGGATAGCCAGTGGTAGGGTCATAGAGTTCGCTGGAAAACCTGTTTTGGGACGATTTCAAGAATTTGCCAGATGATGTTTTTCCGGAATTTGCAGGTTCTGCTGCTGCAAAATTTTTATGCACTATCCTCCACTGCTAGTTGCTCCTTTTCATGCTATTTTCACTACTGTCATAGCTTTTTCCACATGATAAAGTCCAAAAAACGTTGCACTTTTAATTGCCCCTTTTTGGACTTAGGCACTGGTTGACTAGGTAATCCCGCCTTTTCTCTCTTCTAAATCCCTGTGCTTATACCTGTCCATATTGTCTGATTGTCACCCCATTTAAAATCTAGTTCATATACATCATTCCTGAGGCCTTTGATAGCTGTTCATCATATTAACATGTTGCTCAACAAGCTTTGTGTAGGATTTTTTATGCGGGCAGCCCATTATATCATGTGTAACCATGCTGGAATAGTGCAAACTGTTGTTGGAGGTGGCGCTGCTGTGTGGAACTTGCTATTTGTTGCAAAAGAATGTCAAACTTTGCATCAATTTTCTTTCTCTATTTTTTCCATTTGTGCAAACATGTTGGTAGATCTGCTGATAACTCAAAAATTCCCCCTTCTGTGAATGTTCTACCCCGTTTGCTGAGTTTCTGTGGCCATCATCTTGCAGAATTTTAAAAGCCTCTCTTGTTGATTTATTTGACAATCATCTCTAGCTAATGCTCTCACATGACTTTTGGATGTAGGATTAAGCCCATCAAAGAAAATATTCATTTGTGTATCTCATCAATATTAGCATGTGGATATTTCATGTACATCTCTGTACATCTCTCCCATGCTTCATGAAACTCTTCATTAGGCTTCGTGAGCGTCTAAACCTCCCTCTTGTAATTAATTAAATGTCTTGGATGCTGGATGATATTTGTTCAAGAATTTTGTGTGTAACTGCTGCCAAGTAGCAATGCAAGCTGTTAGAGTGAAATAACAAGTTTCTGCCTTGTCCTTCAAAGTGAATGGGAAAAAACGTAACTTAATAGCTTCAATAGAAAAACCCTTGATCAAAATGTTTTTACAACCCACAATGAATTTCGCAATATGTATGTTCACATTTTCATTAGGCAGCCCATGAAAAGTAGGTAGACTTTCAAGCACATGGTGCCCTGATCTATAATGAATCGCGATCTTCTTTTGTAGGATACATATGTAATTTAGGGAGATCATTGGCACTGGCAGCAAACGACTCTCCGTTTACAGAATCGGCAAATAAATTATGCCGACAAGTGTCCTGAGTGAACAGTCCTACGCCCTATTGATTTCTCTCTGCTGTTTGTGCAATGTGCGTTCTGGTTCGTGATTTTACCGGTGTAGTTTCTGATCCTGTCTCAACCATGCTAGCGTATCTTCAATAGCAGGTCTAAAACACGTCAGTTATATTTTTTTTTTGACGAAAAATAAAAATAAAAATAAAAATCAGAAAAGTTTAAAATAAGAGTTAACTAAGAATATAATAAAATAATGTACCAAACAATCCCCGGAAAATTAACTCAATTTTCTTATAGGATTTTTAGTACCTTGCAAAGAGGGTTAAAAATCACGTTAAACACTTGCAAGAATACAAGGTAGTCGCAGTATAAATGCTCATGTAGGTCGTTATCCCCAAAGATTGTTTGACTAATTGTAATTAAACTAACTCTTAGTTAATAATTAAAATCAATTTATCAAAGAGTTGAATTTTATGAATCAGAAAAGATTAAATTAACAATAAAAGAAATTGAAAGGTTCGGAAGTTGAACAAAAAGAAGTTTAAAAAAAACCAATTAATAAAAGCACTAGGGTTTAGCCATCACGGCCCCCAACCCCCCTATCCTAATTCTATCAATTACTTATGATATGCACATGCCACATTTTGACCTCAAATCTCCTCCAAAGCTGGCCCAAGTAGCTTATTTTAATAAAAACATTCTGAACACTTCTCCAACAAGTCACAACCCATCTGATGTATCTTGAACTCCAAAAACGCAATAAAGGCCCAAAACGTCACTATTCAGACGCCGCACGCTCCCTTTATTTTATTACCAGAAAATAATCGTCTCGGTAGAAAAATATGAAATTTTGATACGATCAAGCTAAGTAAATGACAAACGCTCCAACCTTGGAATTACTCCAAAATTCGTTCATTTGGTTATGTTTTCTATTAAGAGGAAGTTGAAAGTCCTATAGTGAAAATATAATTCAAAGTATCAAAATTCTTCCAAAATATACTAAGAATGGGATTAAATATATGATATAAAATATGTCCATCACCAAGCGAAGTGCATAAACAAAAAATATTTTCGAAGCATCATGCAATCTATTACTCAAGCTCATGACAAGTGAATTTCCTATTCCATGCTCAATCTATCATTCCTGGGAACCCTTTTCACAAAGCAAGTGCTACAAACTGAACACTATTTACCTCATAGTAACCTTTTTCACAAACAAACAAACAAACAAACAAACAAACAAAACCCCTATGAGTTACAGAACATCCTTTCTGGAGACCCATCATACACATGTTTATGCCTATCCCTATAAAAGCCCAAAAAATAAACAGTTATCCATGACCAAGCTCTAAGCTCATAAAAAAGAAACCAATGGTGCTTTTCCTTCAAGCTTTCAAAGCCTTTGATCTTACGTATTAGTTCATGGCTTACAAGCATACGCTCGTGGTGCATATAGTTCAACAACAATCAAAAGGGGTCAGGAACGTAGCACACGCAAAAAATACGGCAAGCTTGGCAAGTCAAGCTCATGCCAAAGGAAACGCTTAAGGAAATGCCCAAGCAACATGCAATTTACCCATGGCAAGCAAAATGCTTGTTCCATGATTGACAAGCATTTCTCATGGCAACAAAAGTCTCTCCCTATAATACAAAATCCAAGCATTGCAAAACATGCATTTTGTTGGTCCCTGAACAGCCCTTTTCCTCACAACATAAAAGAGAGTCCAAAATCAATGAAGCAGGTGTCCACAATATTCCTACAAAGTCAAATAAAGAACTGATCGAAATCCAGGAAATCGGGCAGAAGCTACTAGGAAAGACCAAGATTGAAGCTCAAATGCCCAAGTTACGAAGATGGTGTGCTCAAAGCTTCCAGCAACTTGCCCGAAAAATGATGCAGACTGCCCTTTTCCAGGTAACTATGTAAGTGGGTACTCGTCGACGACAACAAAGAATGGATAGGTCGAGAGGTCTAGCAGATTGGCTGCCAAACAAGAAAAGAAAAACCCTAGGAAGATGAAGAACCCAACAAACCCCTCAATAGATTCAAGAATTGCGAAGAAAAGGGCATACCTTCTTAATCTCCTCAAAGGATAGTTTGAGATGCACCAAGAAAGGAGAAATTGGGGATTTTTGGAAAGAAAAGTCTACACATAGACAATCTCTTCTAGCAACGGCAAGCTGGACCCTATGTTCCTGTACCCATCAGACAAATCTCTCTCTATGCTAAACTCGTGGGCACTTAGCTCCCACACCACAAGCCAAGCTCTAATTCCCAATGCCAAGCTCATATAGTCTATGTCAACTCATGCAACCATGTCATAAAAATTCAAACATCGCTGGAGAGCCCTGAGGAGTGGCTCTGGAAGAAGAACAGAGTCAAGTCCATAAACCCAAACACCACCACCGAAGGAGAGGTTGAAAGAAAAATAGAGTCAAGCTTGTCGTAGAAATTCTAACACCACCGCTGGAAGAGCCATTGCAAGAAGTACAGAAGAAGAAGCCATGCATTAGCTACTTTGAGTCATTTTCACAAACACTTAGCATGCATTACTAAGTAAGCTTGTGTGAGGTTTGTTTGTCACCCAAGTTAAAACCTGAAGTCAAAAGCTCAAGCTTCAGAATTCGATTTTATAGTTCACAAATTATGGGGAATACAAAGGAACTCAAGCATTCAAGCTTAGAAAGCAAGCGTGCAGTAAGGGAATCAACATCATGTACATACGTCGGAAAATGAAGACAGAGAACACTACAATGGTTGGATGATCCTTAATTTTATGAACAACACACAACACACTATTGAGTAATTTCATGAAGCAAGCGAAATCATCCGAGCATCACAAGTTCAAAACAAGTGTAGAAACCGAACCTACAAAAACTCACAGCTCATGGATGAACACAAAAGTTGGAGACTAACTTTGAGGCATCAAGAGAAATTCAAAAAATTCTCAAATTTTCAGATGCTAAAGTACTCGAAGGATGAACAACTTTTATCGAGAAGTTTTTTGATCCGAGCTTCCATGGGTTTGGGTCTTGAAGAAGAAAGAAGAGAATGAGAGAAAATCATAAAATAAAGGAGGCCATGCCAAATGAAAGGAAAAGAGAGCAGCCATTTGCAAATAATTAAAATTCAGAAAAAAAATTCAAAAGGAAGGGGCAACATAAGTTTGCCTACATGAAGGCCAAACCAGTCAAGGAGACAATGTGCCCCAGCTCTCTTATGTTCTCTCAAGCCCACATCTCTTATTCAACCCACCATGCACCAATACAAGCATTTGTGAATCAATCCACGCAAACCATGCAACTCAAGCATTTCACTTGATGCAATCATTTCAAGCAAACTAAACCAAATATCACAATATCAAAGTTTTTCAAGCAATACACTCATCATAAAATTGAAAATGTTAGAACTTGGCAGCTCTAGCTCTGAAGAGAGAGAAGGAGAAGAACATGCAAGTGAAGGAGCTTTCACCTTCACAAACCTTGTTCCACCATCCATGCTATGAGAGAAACCGAAAGGAGGGAGATTATGGACACAATCAAAGAACTAAAAAGTTTAGTCTCTAAACCAAGCGAAGAAAACGAAAGACCACCCCAAGAGGAGTCGTGTTGCGCCGAAAGTGGGTTTGAACAAAAAGGGCCATCTTTTGTCACTCACGAGGATGTCATTGCCATGTTGGAAAAGAAATTAAGCCGAAGTCAAGAGGATTGGAAGTATGTTCTTTAGCCATCGTATCCATCAAGCCTACTCAACAGCCGTATCCTAAAGGTTGTGAGGCCCCAAGCTTCATTCTTTTGTACGGAAGGAAAGGAAGCCGAATGAGCATGTCAACCGCTTCATCAACGCTTTGGGACCACACGCGGTGATAATAATCTCACCTCCGGGAGTTTCAAAAAGCCTTACCCATCGTGCTTATATGTGGTACACAAAATTGGCACCATGCTCCATTTGCTCTTGTGAAGATTTGGGGGTAGGTCAAGACAATTTTGCTTCCATGCCACAAGCCTCTCATGCCAAGCTAGAAAATCCATCTACTAAGTTGTTGTTATTCTCATTGGTGAACGTAACCAAGGTGTTTCCGAAGGCTTCACTACCCTTTCAACACTCTGGGCTTGATCTTCGAACTCTAGACACAAGGGGATAATTTCACCATGGTTCTCCCTGACGCCTAGCCCACTTGTAGCCGCCAAAAGAAAAAGTCCCCTACAAGTGTCAAACTCGATGAAGTTTTAAATGTTTAAAAAAATAAAAAGAAAAGAGAATTCATTCATATAACCAAAGATGTACAAAGAACGACATGATACGGTGGTCTTGTTAAAATCTTCCTAGCACAACCTCATGGGACAAACCCTAGGGAAAGGAAAGAGTACCACACATGTCATGGTGTAAAAAAGGAGTCCAATTCAGGTCACTTTCAACTCATTACAATAAAAGAACAAATCAAAAACGGAAACTAACACATGGACCTCCGAGAACTCCAACTATAGACCAACACGAATTCTACCACATGAAAGGACTTCGAACATCCCAACTGCCAAAAGAAGAATTCTATGAGCAAAATCATAGTCCTTTGACACCCACACAAACTGGAAGGCATACCAGAGAAGAAACCAAGAGAGAACACGTAGGAGGAACACATAAACAACAGTACAATACCCCTAGAGCACTCCACTTCAACTTAAAACCGAACAAAGAAAACCTCCTATGACCAACATAGTTCTTTGGTTGGTGAGGGTAGTGTTTGTACCGTATATGACCCTACCCACATCACCTTGACACGTGGATTAGAGAAGGCTCCCAAGCACCCAAGGCTTCGAACAAACGGCATCACCCTCCGATGATCCAGGATAGTGTCAATTGGTATCCCTTACCGATCCTGAGAATCAACCTTCAAGCCCCCGCTCAAAATATCTAAGGACTCTGTGTTAACCTCAGGGCCCTCCCACATCGAAATTAAGTACCAAGAGCATACCAAATGCCCTCTACAAATAAGCCCCCTGCACTACAATACAGGGTAAGACTTTTCAGCCTTGACTTTTATACTAAATATATTGTTAACAAGCAAAAGCTCTTAAAAACAAACTTGGCATCGGAGGGTCTTAGGCTGGTTCACTCCGGTTCCCATAGACCTTACGAGTCTCGGCTTCTTTCCATTCAGAGGATTAAGCAACCAGAGAAGGAGAGGAATCATCATTGGACACTCATATCGATCTTTAGATGTCAATATCACTTGTAGTTACATTCATTTTTATATGTTTAGTTTTAGTGTAAAAGATACGACGCCGTCCTGTGGAACGCTTCTGATTAGCCCATATCTCAAAAACACCAAACTCTGAGACCAAAAATGAATCCATCTTCGGCCCTTCGGACCGATGCACCCATCCCTGGCATCGCGTCAGGCGAACCCTTCTCCTCCGCCCCATACGCCCGGAAAGAAATGCCCGTTTCGAACAAAGTACGCTGGAGGCTCGCATGGAGACTTTACAAAGAAATGGCGAAATGTAGGTAGCACAACAAGATCCTCGCCTCCAAACTTGATGACACCCAGAGGCTGGACGATCACAAACACATCTGACACTAACTGGAGAACGGCTCGTAGCGAAACATACAGCTTCGGTAAGAGAAGTCATTTAGCTTGCTCAGAAGCCCATGGTCTAGGATAAGGGAAAGCAAGAGCTGGAGGAACCATCTCGCCTCCCCGGAGACTGACTTCTTGTCCTCCCTAGGGAGCGTCGCCCAGAGACCAAGTTCTTATTCCGACTGCCTTGATCCTTATCAATGAGGCAGCGGGTAGAGAACGGCAACCTTCGCCCTCAAGTCCAGAGCTTCAACGATCAACGCCTCGGAGTCCCCCTTGGATCGAAATCTCCATAGGCCGAAGGTACGAAATATCGGTATGGAAAGAGACCAACGAGACTATGTCCCAACTTCACCAGGGACTACGATCTCCCGTTGATCGGGAGACAATCACAGGAGCGCCAAAGTCACCAATCAAACAAGGAGGATGATCAGAATAGAGGAGGCCCAACAAGAGAAACACTTGCCGAACGCGGGAGTGCCGGGATGAAGGGGGCGCAATGCGGGCCGACACTGAGAAACTTGAGCTGCTCGAACGTTTCGTGACGACCTTACCACTTTTCACCTTCGCCTCCTCCTCCATAGATGGAATCGGATCGAAAGAAGAAAAAAACCAAGCTCTGGACGCCAACATGGGGGAAGTGCAACCGGCGTCACAATCAAATTCTCAAACTTTCAGACACGAGAAAGAAGTTCTAGCGCTCGGATATCGTTCTACCCAGGGGTAGGAGACCCCGTGACTCATATCCACACCTTTCAATCAACCATGGGTTGCAAGGGGCGGACTCAACGAAGGCCAATGTTACTGTTCCCTTCCATCCTGACCGGGAGCTGCATTTACGATTGGTTCTTCCCATTGGAGCCAGGTACGATAGACTCTTTCTAGATCACATAAAACGTACCTTCCTTGAACCATTTCACCACTCGAGACGATCTTGCACTTCTGCCGACTCACTCTAGACCGTTCAGGAATAAGAGGCATCAGCCTCAGACAACACGCAGTAGGTTCAACCACGATATTCTCGATGTCCGGAACTGACAGAGGGCGGCCTTCGATGCTTTCAAAAGTTGCCTTGACCATCTGAGTTCGGCACCGGTCCAGAGGAGGACTCGGACCATGCCGAACTATGAAACAGGCAGCCATCCATGCCAAAGCCGAGCATTTCAACTCCAAGGGATCGGCTGGCCCCATCCCGCCAAAGGCTCACGATTATCGGCGTCCGCATAAAGCTACGACCGATTCCCGTAGGCCGAACAAGAAATCAGGCCCCTATCGAACCCGCGGCACCCCCCGCCTCTGCTCCTTACCAGGGAGGAACAAGCGGAAAGGACAACTTCAAGAGCTGTCAGGACAACAAAAAAGGAGGACTCAGAGGGGGGGCTTCCGTTCGGAAGACAAACCAGCCTAAAGAAACCTTCACTTTGCTCAATACAACTTACGAGCATCTCCTTATGGTGAGGATTAGATGATACCGAAGTCGAACAATCGGAAGCTCCTCGAGAAGAGCGAAAAGACACCGGAGTTTCTGCCGAATACCACCAGGTACAATGGCCACGATAGAATCGTGCATTGCCCTTGAAACTGGGTGAGCGTTCAATTAATGAAGGAAGGCTCAATTCAGTACCTAAGTACGAAGACGGCAGCCCAACTATCCGGTGACAGATAAATATGATCAGTGGGAAGCGCCCATTGCCGAAACTACAATCGTTCGGTTAAATTACGCCCTGTGCCGTTCGGCACCCCAAATTCTCAGCGTAGCGAGAGGACGCAATGACAAGGTCCAATTGATATCGCCTCGAACCCATTACCTCTTCTGGAGAAGAAGAGCGAGGCATCATCTTCCCCTTACTCCGAATCCCATCATCATACGAGCCGACATTTCTAGAGACTTCGATGTGGGCGAATCCTCATCCGAGATCGTAGGTCGGTCGATGTGCGTTTGCCGACGCTTTCCAACGTCCTAGCATTATAAATCCTCAACACCTAACAAGGATATCACCCTCTCCTAAGCTTCTCAGGTGTCGTGGTTCAACCATTTATGTTAATGTTTGCTCCCATCCGCCGTCGGCACTATCCCTGAGGACTTTATCATTACACTTATTTTCTCTGGTAGTCGATTGCCCAACGCGTACAATGCCATCATCGGCCGAACGGCCCTCACCAAATGAAGGTCATGCCTTCACCCACATGCTCCTCCTAAGTTCCCCACGCACGCTCCTGTAGGCCAAGTGCGAGGGGATCGAGCGCAGTCACGTGACGTGTTATGTATTAGCAACAAATAATCGGCAAGAGCTACGCTTCGCGAAGCTACTCGCTTCAACCGGTCACCCTACCGAACGCAGGGAACCAGAAACCGGATGATCCAAGAGATGAAGCCATCAGCCCACAAGCACAACCCGTCGAAGACCTAGAGAAGCGGTAACCCTCTCCAAAGCACAACCCAAATCCGACAGGCAGACGGCATCACCTGAGTTCGGCATCACGCGTCAATTTCATTGATTTTTTGCGCAGAACGGCAGAGAGCTTCGCTTGGTCATACAATGACATGCCCGTCATCGCTCCGAATGTCATCTCCCATAAGCTCAGGATTTGCCCAGTTTCAAACCCATCTAAAGAGAAACACGGGCCTCACGATGCCGAAGATATGAAGCGATGAGGCTCGAAGTGGATAAGCTGAAGACAATCGGCTTCATCCAGGAAGTAACCTACCCCGTTTGGTTGGCAAACTCCGGTCCTGGGTCAAGAAATCAAGCGCCTAGAGAATGTGCCAGGACTATACGATCTAAACAAGGTTGCCCAAAGGAGAGTTCCTTCCCCCGAGGATCGATGAGATGGTAGATGCCACAGGGCCATGAACTTCTCAGCTTCATGGATGCATACCTGAGGCTACACTGATATTCATGAGCTATACCGAACGTTGAACATAAGGCATTCATCACCGATAAGGGGCTCTACTGCTGACAATGTCATGCCGTTCGGTTTTAAGAACGCTTGGGCAACATACCGCGATCGGTCAACAAATTTTTCTCGAGCTCATCGTACCTCGATGGAGGTTTATGTGGATGACATGCTTGTCAAGAGCAAAACAGCTCGATTCTCACCTTCACAACCTCTCCCTCATGTTCAATGTCTTGAAGAAGTACAACATGCGTCTAAATTCAAGAAGTGCGCCTTCGGCGTCTCCCTCGGGCAAGTTTCCTGGCTTCATGATCAGCCAACCGGGCATTAAGGCCAACCCTAAGAAAATCAAGGCATTGCTCGACATGCAGATACCGAAGACACAAAAGGATATTCGAACCTCACCAGGCGTGTCGCCGCCCTCGCCCGGTTCATCAAAAGCTACCGATCGATGCGCTCCATTCTTCAAAGTCCTTAAAGGAAACAAACGGCAGATTGTCGACCGCCAATGCGACTGAGCATTTCCAAGACCTTAAGGCCTACATGAGCAAGAGCGCCATCACGTCCACCCCTTCCTGGCGAAGACCTCATTGTCTACCTTTCGGTTTCACCAACGCGCTCGTTCCGTGCTCATCCGCAAGCCGACGGCAGAGAGCTTCCAATTTCCAACACTAGCCACGCCCTGAGTATACCGAGATTCGGGACCCTAATTGGAGAAGCTCGCCTACGCTCTGTTCTCTCGCACGCAAGCTTCGGCCGTATTTCCAGGCACACACCTCACGTCCTTACCAATCAGCCTCGCGCCGGGTACTACAGAAACCGGAGACGTCCAGGTCGGTGAGTGAATGGGCCATCGAACTCAGCGAATTCGACATTCATTACGTCCTTGGCCTGCCAGGGAAAGGGTCAAGCCGCAGCTGATTTCATCTCCACGATTGACGCGACTCACGAGAGAGATCCGTAGATGTTGCTTCTGACCACCTTCGCGGTCCCCTTCGGCCCAGCTTTACACAAAGACCCTTCCACCCATCAATTCCCGTATGGACTCTCTATGTGGACGGCTCTGTCCACTCACGAACAAGGAAGCAGGCCAACTTAGACCAAAAGCCCCTAATCAAACGACCATTCAGTATGGATCCCGATTCTCAGTCAAGGCTTCCAGATGGAGCCGATAAAGCCCTTAGCAGTCCTTCGACTCACTAAGGAGATGGAGGCTAAACGCCTGGAGACATGACAGCGACTCACAACTTGTCGTTAATCAAGTACTCACCGAATTTGAAGCCAGACACCTCCAACGCGGCTTCATTCCACACAAGCCCGCCGTTTGCTCCACCACTTTGCGGCATGCCGATGCCCTGCCACGCCTGGCTTCCGCAATCGACGACAACATTGGGTCGCCACGTGCCGATCGAGGTCCTCGCTCGGCGCAGGATCACTGAACGGGAGGTACATGCCGTTCGGTAGGATCCAAAGTTGGATGGATCCAATCCACGCGCAGCCTCACGACGGAAGCTACCCCGATGACAACGCCGAAGCAAACCTGCGCGTGATTCGGCGCGGTACTTGATTTGAATCAGAATCTCTATCGGCGTGGCTCACTCCCTTACCACTACTTCGGTGTGTAACCCCACAACAAGGGAACTACATCTTACGGAAATTCATGAAGGAGCTTGCGCGATCATTCCGCGCTCGATCCCTGGCTTTCAAAACCGTGCGGCAAGGGTATTATTGGCCGACCCTTCATGCCGATGCCACCCAACTTGTCCAGTAAATGCCATCATTGCCAACGCTTCGGCTCAATCCCAAAATGGCCTGCCGCGCTCACCCCGATTACCAGCCCATGGCCCTTCGCTGCGCTGGGTTTGACTCATCGGCCCTATGCCCCAAGGGGAAAGGGCCAACTTGAATTGCCATCGTTGCGTTGACTACTTCACAAAATGGACTGAGGACGAGCACTGCAACGAGCATCTCAGCCCGTGTTCAACACTTTGTATGGAAGAACCTTATTTGTCCGCTTCGGCCTCCCGAAACTCGTATCATCATTAAACAACGGCAAAGATTCGCTCCTCTCACTCCGAGCACCTTTGCCAACGTTTCAACATCAACTTGTTTTCGCTGTCACAGCGCACCCACAACTTGGCACAGCTAAGGCGCGTGGCCTGACCCTACATCACCCGGAGGCCTTGTGGGCCATCAACACCTCACATCTGCCCGACGGTCATGGTAAACACCATTTTCCCTCGCGTCCGGTACCAGCTGTGTACCGGTTCGAATCAATCGCACCCACGTGCCTACGGCATTACACACCGGAGCAAAACCAGACGCTACTTACCTTGAACCTCGACTCATTGAGGAACACCGTTCAAACACCCGGCTTCGGAATGCCACATACAAGCAACGGACTTCACGATACTACGATTTCGCGCGTAAGTGCCGACGTTTAAAGTGGGGATGGGTCTTACGAAGGTCTCTCTCGCCACAAAGGATCCCAAGGTCGGCACCCTAGGTCCTTCCCGTGAGGGGGAAGGACCTTACGAGTCGTCACGGCTTTGCGATTCCTGACCTACCAATTACGTAGGACCGATGGACAGACCCTCGGCCATCCTTGGAATGTGGAACATTTAAAGTATTATTACAAGTAACTCTACCCCTGTAATCGCATTCGGTTTCAACTTTCACATTTTATACATACGGCATCAAAATTCTATCATTATACTACGTACGGCATGAAGACATACTAGAATACGAAAAGTTCAAAATAATACCGAATAAAAGAGACTTTGAAATAAAAAGCCATAAAAGGCCAATTGTCTTAACAAATTGCCATTCGGCAATATCAAAAAATATATATTACAAACTCCGAAAGTTTTTAACAAATCTAGGAGAAGGGAGCGGGCTTCGGCCGCCTCAGATCGGCATGCTGAGGCAGCTTGCGGAATGGTCGAACACTCGACGGCAGGCACGGTGGGGAGCTATTGGCACGGGTGACCTTCCTCGTCACTTGTGGAGTCGGTATCATTAGCCGATTCCATATCAGCATCTTCTCCTTTGTAGGCCTCCACCATCTCCCTCAGCCACTCCTTCGGTAGCGCGGCGGATCTCCAAGGAAGTTCAGGTTTAGCTCCTCCTGCTTTATCCGTTGAAACGGATGACCAGACCCTACACCTTCAGTGTCTCATCACCTCCTTATCTCATTAGAGTGAACGCCTTAGAGCGTAGATAATCGGTGACCGCCTTCACCTTCGCTTCCCTCACCGCTTTGGCATGCGACGTGTCGGCCGCACCCATAGCCACCTCCATCGTCTGCCTTTGCCTCCAGCTTGCCTCCGCCGATTCCCTTTTGGCCGGCCGCCATCTTCCCGAGGAGAGCTCTGGACCTTCGCAGCATTTTCTTCGGCACGCCGACCCGCCTCCTCCAGCAGCCCCTCACTTCGGAGTTTCGACGGGTGCTCAGCCCTAGTGTTGTGTAGATTCAGCTGCACCAAAAATGGATTCAGCTGCATCCTCAACTTGTGATACTCGCAAGTGCACGAGCGTTCGCTAGTATAGCATATGTAGTGCGAGGTCGATTCACAGGGATTGGTGATTGATGATCAATTTAATCTTCCTGCACAAAACAGAAATGAAAACAAAAGAAGCAAAAAGGGTTTTGTACAACATTTGAGAACATGGAGAGTTTGGATGAGAAAGAGAGAGGTGTTTGAGAGCATGGGGAATTTGGAAAAGAAAGGAAGGTTTTGGGAAGCTTGAGGATTTTGGAAGGGAATGTGTTTGAGAACTTTGAGAATTTTGGAAGAGAGATGTGTTTGAGAACATGGGGGAATTTGGAAGAGAAAGGAAGGTAAGTGTTTGAGAGCTTTGGAGAGGGGAGAAGTGTTTGAAGAATTTAGAAGAAGAGAAAAGAAAAATGCTTGAGATTTATAGTACTAGGATCTTGTTACAATAATTGAGAACTACAAAAGGGAAACTAAGAGAATTTGAGGGGAGAGAAGGGGAAGGGAGCTCTAGAGAAGTGTTTGAGAGCTCCCCCCTTGGGGTGTGATTACAAGCTTAGAGAACTTCCCTATTTATAGGCTTAGGGGAAGTGAAAATCTGAATTATACAATAGAGTTCACTAACCACACTCACTTCACCAACTTACAACACTTAATTCACCTAACACACTATTGCATTTGAAAACAATTCTTCTTGTCATTAAGCTTAGTGTTGCATCATCCACTTCAACTTCAATTAATTCATTTGGCTGCTGCAAAATTCCACTCAAAAATAGGTATTGAATATGCTTCACCAAACTTTCCCACAATTAACAACACTTCATCATGCATATGTCATGCATGACAATGCATTGTAGCCAGCTTGTGGGCTTGTTTTGGGCTTGTGGCTTCATTCTGAAAAATCTGGAAAAATATGGATCTTGAATCTCTTTGTCTTATGTTTCCAAGCATATGCAGCTCAGCTCAAGGAAAAATCGGAAAGGCCTTCAAATGTGATTTTTGGCCCAGTAAGGCAGATGCTGCCGAATTTGACCTTAAGTTGCCAAAACATGTATAACTTTCTCTAGAAGACTCGGAATCATGAACCGTAAAATTCTATAAAAAATAGACTTCCGTATATTTCCAATGATGTATGGCTCATTATCTGGTTCTTCTTGAGTAAGTACAGTCTAATCCGTGAAGTTGACTGATCTGCAGACACCGTTTTGAGCTAATTTGTCTCCAAAATGCAATTAGTGAGTCTCAAGCTTATAACACTGAAACAAACACAAAACTTATTAAAAGCACAAGTTTAACTCAAAAACATAACCAAATCATAAGTTAGAATGGTACAAAATGATATGTAATTATGCACCGATCAAATACCCCCAACCTAGATTTTGCTAGTCCTCGAGCAAAACAAAAGGAAAACAAAGATAAAAATAAAACAAGAAGTTAACTAGACCACTTTCGGAGGTAACTCGATTGCACTTAGCATATGCAACAAGCCTTTAAACCTCTAGGCATCCCTAGTAGGAGGAGTTGTGTCTCCTGAGGGTTTTAACATATATCCAATACCCACAAACGTTTTTCTAACTCTGTAAAACAAAGTAATTAGAAAACTTTAAAAACAAAGTGAGAAGAAGAAGGGAAATATGTTCCGAACGGCATCACTTACTCTGCCTTTTTTGCTCCTCCTCTTCCTCCTTCGCCCTCCTTCGTGTTCAGCCTTTCCTATCAGCCCTGCCTTGTACAGATTCCTAGGAAGTAGAGCGCTCTTTGAAGAAGCGGTCTTCTTCGGCTATCTTCCCTTCGAACCCGTTCAATGACATTACGCAAACAGTCAACGGTTTTAAAAAAAAAATGCAAGCTACTGACCGAACGGTAGGGCTAGACCTACCGACTGTTTGGAAGGTTGTAGGGATCCGCCTCTCTACAATCACACCTGGTGCCGATTCCCAATCACCAAGACAATAACCCGACGCTTGCGCCAGGTCTTTCGGGAGCTGGGCACCCCAACCACAAAATGTCCACGCTGCCCCTGCCAAAGGGCAGTTGGACTGCACCCAGCCCCCCGATCGCCACTCTTCGCCCTCGTCACACTCTACAGTTGGCGAACTACTCATAGCTTGGCTCCCCCTCCCCCGCCAGCTGACGCAGTAATCGTCCCGATCAATGTAATCGAAAAGTTTGGATTATATTGACCCAGCTGCGTATTCCAAGCGCCGAAGGATCTTCTGCACCGATGCGTAGCACAGCCGGAAGTCCATGCTTGAAAGCATTAGTGAAAAAGACAACTCCTTTGTCATTATCACTTAACGACTCCAACGGCTCTGGGATTCGCATCTCACCGAAGCCGGAATGTTAAACTCAGCCCGAATCATGGCCAGCTCACCTTCGGTCAAGATGTTCGGCTCCAGGTGATCTACTCCGAACACCAACTCCTTCGGCTGCGCCATTGGGATCCCGCGCCTACCCTTGACAACGGTCACCACCCCCTCCCCTGCCACAGCCACTGACACATCGGCCGCATGAGCTCCACGGCCTAATGTGGAAGGCTCACCAGCCCCACCACCCCCAGCTTCGGTGGGCACCTCCGGTTTCTTGGGTTCAGCGTTCGGCGCATCACGCCCCTCGATCCTACCAACGGACGCCGACGCTCACCCACTTGAGAGGACACACGAGAAGTGCCCCATCCCTCAGCACACTCCTCTATTTCTCCCAGGACTTCTACACTTGAGGACCTAGCAGATTCGGCCCTAGGAGAATTGGCCCTCTCATGGTCCTCAGTAGAGCTTCCCGAGGACGATTCGTCCTCGAACGCCGCCGACTACGTGGACCCTCCGATTCGGTATGAGACATCTACAAACACAAACGAAGGGAAACTAAATGCCATGCTACAATCAAACACTTATCCTACACCTTAGAGGTTCATGTTCATCAACATTCATACATGTTCATGCACCCAATCAACAACTTCGATCCAACTTAAGATGAAATACAGCCACATACCTTGTTTTTACGGTTGTTTTTCTGTGCGGAAATCGCCTAAGCCTTGAAACACCCTGCCGGAAATCGCCTTCAACGCCTTCGCTCAATCGCCGGAAATCGCCTCTCACGAGCTCTGACTGCTCTCAAAAATTGCCAAGTGATTCAACCTTCATCTCTTTCCCCCTATTTATTAGACGAACCTTGCATCGGGCTACGAAGCGACGCATCGGGATACGAAGCGATGCATCGAGACACCAAACGACGCGACCTCTCAGGAGAACCATGCCGCCACGTGTCACGCATGCATACAGAAGTCCAATCCAGAAGTCTAAATCGCCAGCGTCCAAGTCGTCAAAGGTCTAATCTTCAGAACCCGACGCGTTTCACTTCTCACGGGCTACAAACTTTGGATCAAGCTTCACACAAGTCCAATCGTGAACGGAGGGCACAGTTGTGAATTCTCATTCACCTCTCGTGGCGACGGGAGGCGCACGACCGTGAGTTTTCATTCACCTCTCGTGCCGAACAGGAGGCGCACGGCTTGTGAGTTTTCATTCACCTCTCGTGCCGAACCGGAGGCGCACAATCGTGAGTTCTCACTCACCCTTTGTGCCGAACGCAGATGTGCCGAACGGCAGCGCAGGTTGTGAGTTTGCACTCACCTCTCATGCCGAACGGAGGCGCATAGTTGTGAGTTTTCACTCACCTCTCGTGCCGAACGAGGGCGCACAGTCGTGAGTTCTCACTCACCCCTTGTGCCGAACGTCGCGTACGTGCCCCAACGGCACGCGGCACGGTTGTGAGTTTTCATTCACCTCTCGTGCCAACGCAGGCGCACGGTTGTGAACTCTCATTCACCTCTCGTGCGAACGGAGGCGCGCACCGTCGTGAGTTCTCACTCACCTTTGTGCCGAACGCCAGATGTGCCGAACGGCAGGGCGCACAGTTGTGAGTTTGCACTCACCTCTCGTGGAATGGCAGGCGCACACAGTCGTGAGTTCCTCACTCACCCCTTGTGCCGAATGCGACGTGCCGAACGGAGGCGCATCGGTTGTGAGTTTTCATTCACCTCTCGTGTCAAACGGCAGGCGCACGGTTGTGAATTCTCATTCACCTCTCGTGCCGAACGGCAAGCGCACAGCTGTGAGTTTTCATTCACCTCTCGTGCCGAACGGGCAGGCGCACGGTTGTGAATTTTCATTCACCTCTCGTGCTCGAACGGAGGCGCACGTCGTGAGTTCTCACTGACCCTTTGTGCCGAACGCCAGATGTGCCGAACGCAGGCGCACGGTTGTGAGTTTGCACTCACCTCTCGTGCCAAACGGAGCGCACAGTCGTGAGTTCTCACTCACCCCTTGTGCCGAACGCCAGATGTGCCGAACGGGCAGGGCACAGTTGTGAGTTTTCACTCACCTCTCATGCCGAACGGCAGGCGCACGGTTGTGAATTCTCACTCACCCCTTGTGCCGAACGATGTGCCGAACGGAGGCGCACAGTTGTGAGTTTGCACTCACTTCTCTTGCCGAACGGAGGCGCACAGCGTGAGTTCTCACTCACCCCTTGTGCCGAACGGCAGGTATTCCATCACCCGCCCACGCTAGCCTCACATATCATTCGGTATCGGATGCCGTCTACTTTCCAAGCTCACTCGCTCGGGTACTTGGGGGACTACATGCCACCATCGGCAATAACAAGCCCATCGAGTCCGCACCAGAATTCCGAGAAGACGGGTTCAAGTCCCCAACGAGAAGCCGCTTCTCAATCGGTAACTGGGGGACTACTGTTTGTACCGTATTTGACCCTCCCACATCACCTTGACACGTGGATCAGAAGAAGACTCCCAAGCACCAAGAGCATACAAAATGCCCTCTATAAATAAGCCCCCTTCACTACAATATAGGGTAAGACTTTTCAGCTTGACTTTTATACTAAATATATTGTCAACAAGCAAAAGCTCTTAAAAACAAACTTACTCTAGCATAGGAGCGTCTTAGGCTGGTTCCACACCGGTTCCATAGACCTTACGAGTTCTCGATTTCTTTCCATTCAGGATCAGCAGCCAAGAAGGAGAGGAATCATCATTGGACACTCAATCGATCTCTCTAGAATCGTCAATATCACTTGTAAGTTACATTCATTTTATCTGTTTAGTTTTAGTGTAAACGAGTAGAAAAGAGCACCATATCCCAATAACTACCACCAACGTCGCTGCTCCGGTAGGCGTCGAAGAGAGACAAAATATTAGCCACCAGGTATCACAACTCTCTCGATGAGAGACACAATCCAGCATCACCACACAAACAACAATAAAATGACCCATGAGAAGCCATCTAGAACACTGCAAAAATAATATATAAAAAAACAAATAGACAAAGAGACCTAGATCCAAACAAATCTAGACTATCTGGGAGGAGAAGAGGGGGATAAGAGGAAAGGAAAAGATGGGAGAAAAAGAATGGGAGATGAGGAGAGAAAAGGGAAGATGGGTGGAGAGGAGGAGGGGCAGTGGGCACCTCCCCTCTTAGCGTCCTTGCGGTTGGAAAAGGGGGACCAGGGTGCAATGTTGCGTAGATTAAGCTGCACCAAAATGGATTAAGCTGCATCCTCAACTTGTGATACTCGCAAGTGCACGAACCGTTGGTAGTATAGCATATGTAAGTGCGAGGTCCATTCACAGGGATTGGTGATTGAATGATCCAATTCAATTTTCCTACACAAAACAAAAATGAAAACAAAAGAAACAAAACAAGAAGAAAGAATGTACATTACAAGAAAAATAAATTACAACTAAGAGAACATTAACGAGAGCATTTGAGGAAGGAAGGAAAGTGTTTGAGAACTTTAGAGAATTTGATGAGGGAATGGGAGAAGTGTTTGGAAAGTTTGGAGAAGAGATGAGAAAGTAAGGAAAGTGGTGTTTGGGAACTTTGGGGAATTTGGAAGAGAAGAGAGAAAGTGTTTGGGAAGCTTGAGGATTTTGGAAGAGAGAATGTGTTTGAGAGCATGTGTTTGAAAGCTTTGAGAAGGGAGAAGAAAGTGTTTGGGAAATTTGGGGATTTTGGAAGAGAATGTGTTTAGGAACTTTGAGAAAGTGGAGGATGTTTGTGAACTTGGAGAATTTGAGAACTTAGGGAAGGAAGAGAAAGGTGTTTGTGAAGTGTTTGAGACATGGAGACTTTTAGAGAAGAAAGTAGAGAGATGTTTGAGAACTTTGTGGATTTTGGAAGAACATGTGTTTGAAAGCTTTAGAGAATTTGATGAAGGAAATGGGAGAAGTGTTTGGGAAGTGTTTGGAGAAGAGAGTATTTGAAGAATTTAGAAGAAGAGAAAAGAAAAGTGTTTGAGATTTATAGTACAAAGAAAATTTAGTAGAATGATCTTATTACAACAATTGAGAACTACAAAGGGAAACTAAGAGAGAATTTGAGGGAGAGAAGGGAAGGGAGCTCTAGAGAAGTGCTTGAGAGCTCCCCCCTTGGGGTGTTATTACAAGCTTAGAGAACCTCCCTATTTATAGGCCTAGGAGAAGTAAAAATCTGAATTCAATATGGCTAATGCATACAACACTTGTTTTATAAAATCTGAAATGGTTGATGCACTTGCATTAGAAAATCTAAATTGGGTGATGCACTTGTATTAGAAAATCTTGAATGGTTGATGCATTTCACCAATTAATCCCACCAGCAGTCCTAGCTCATCTTCATGTCACCATGACCAAGCTTCCAACCAGAAATGATAGCTCATGCCTAGCTCACCATGACCAAGCATCCAACCGCACATGCTGAAGGTCAGGCATGACCAGAAATTTCAAGGGCTTACAACTTGGGCTTCTCTTAATCAAATTAGGACTTTAAGCACTCGAAATTGAAGTTCAGAATGTCTTCTTTCCAGCCATATGTTATTTGGGCCAATCCAAGGTCGGAGGAAGAAGTTAAGGCCGAAAAAAATTGCTAACTCATTTTCCGCGCTGATAAGATCCATCCTGAGCATGGTTCTGTGTTTGCTAGGTAACGGACTCCAGATTTATCCAATGGGGCTGAATTTTGGATATGTTATAGTACACACCCATTGGAACAACGTTCATGAAGAATGTGGTCTCATTCGAGCTATGTAGGTTGTTGAAACACAGCTTGTAATATGACCTACAAACCTACTGGGAGGGGGCTGTAGCCATAATGAATTTGTCTTTAAGCTCTTCATCAATTCATCCAAACTAGGCCTTAACATGCTTGAATTGCATGAATTATGCTCTCCAAAGCCACCATTGTTACCTAAAGCTCAATTAACTGAAAGATAAACACAAAAAGGATTAAAAGCACAAGTTTAACTCAAAAACATAACCAAATTATAACCTAGAAGGGTAAGAAAAAATATACAATTATGAACCGATCATGCAACTAGGGTTTTAAGTTTGAACTTTTATACAAATAAATTAAACTACAATTTTTGTACATGAAAAATAACAATTTTGTAATAAAAAGTAATAGAAACAGTAATTCTCCAATACCTAGATATAAAAAGTCACATTTTCATAAAATAAAAATCATAAAATTATAAATCCCAAAAATAAACTATAAAATAACCATAATCTATATAAATTTATAAATAATCATAATCAATATACATTTTAACAAATTTAATCATCTCCTCTCCGCTAATTGCTTAAATGGACATTAAAAATTTAATAGCAGTTGTAAATTTATAAAAGACAAAATTAGGCCTTCAAAAAATATACCCAATTGCAGTCCCAGGACACACACAGATTTCAAACATTACAAAAACCCAAGAAATGTAAAAGAGAAATTTTTTTAAAAAAATCCAATATTGTATGTCAAATATTTACACAAAAAAAAATGAAGAGTTTCCGGTGAATTCAAGCTTTATCCTAACCTAAAAACTATTGAAGAATATAAGTCCCACATCGGAAACTTGACTCAAGAAAATACAATATATAATGAATGGTTCCATTACTGAAATCATCAAGGCCTTTTGTGATAAAAACTCTACACCTATGGGGCTTTGTAGGTGGTTAAGTTGGGGACAATATCGGTGTTGCTAGTAGTGGACCCTGACTCGTCTCTCTCTGAAATTTTACATTGTATTGAAGCGGGTTGATTGATTAGGCTTGAATTGGGCCTTTACTTTTACCCAATATGTGATGTTCACATGTTGGGCTTAAATGTTTACCCTTACCCAATATGTGGTTTTCATGTGTTGAACTTGAATGATTGACTCTGATGTGGACTTGGCTCTACGTGTGGCCCATTATGTGGTGGTCCCACGTGAGGGGGCGTGTTGAAGAATATAAATCCCAAGATCGGAAACTTGACTAAATAAAATACAATATATAATGAATGGTTCAACTACTAAAATCACCGAGGCCTTTTGTGATAAAAACCTCACACCTATTGGGCTTTGTAGTTGGTTAAGTTGGGGACAATATCGGTGTTGCTAATCGTAGACCCCTGCCTCGTCTCTCTAAAATTTTACAAAAACTACTCAAATATTGTCAGAGAATTTAATAATCAAAACTCACATACAATCTAAACAAAAACAAAAGATGTTGAGAAAATCAGTGATGAAATGATCACTTATGATGAAGAAGTTCATATGAGAAATATGATAAGTGATGAAATGGTTTGGGCAAGAGACGGATGGGTTTCGCCGGAAATTGCTCAAGTTCGTCGAAGAAGGCTGAGTTTCGTCAGAGGTTATGGGGGCTCAACGTTGAGGAAGAAGATTGAAGGAGACGACTTGACCTAATCTATCGGGGTTGGGTTGCGCTCGAACGTAGCTTATTTGAGTTTATCCCATAGTTTTCGTTAGGGGTGGGCAAGGTCCAGTCTCTCATCCTAAATTCGGAACCGGCACTATTTAATATAAAAAATTATTCATTCCAGTACGGCTCAATTTCATGTAAAAAGAGGTGATTGGGCCTAGAAAAGATAGGTGATTTGGAGAAAGATTAGTTATGGGCTTAGAAATTTAGCAACCGGGTTAAATATTTATTAAACAATTAAAAAATACATAGTCGGTCTGGTTCAACTCGATCAAGCTTTTTCACTATAAGAATCAGAACTAAAACTGTACAAAACATCAATTTTTGGTCAACCCAATTTTTCTCGGCTTAGTTTTCCGGTTTTTTAGTTTGAATGTACACCCCTAGTTTTTTTTGGGGGGTAATCCTACTAAAATTGAGCTTGACATGATTAGAATTTAGAAGTAACCAATCCAAGTGAACTTGGGCCACCAAACACAGGAGTAGGATTCTAGATCCAATCAGTGTTTCTATCCATCCACCAAATGCAAAAACAAAAATAAATAAATAAATAAATCTTGTAACGAGGATATCACTCCTTTAGAGAATTTGATGAAGGAAATGGGAGAAGTGTTTGGGAAGTGTTTGGAGAAGAGAGTATTTGAAGAATTTAGAAGAAGAGAAAAGAAAAGTGTTTGAGATTTATAGTACAAAGAAAATTTAGTAGAATGATCTTATTACAACAATTGAGAACTACAAAGGGAAACTAAGAGAGAATTTGAGGGAGAGAAGGGAAGGGAGCTCTAGAGAAGTGCTTGAGAGCTCCCCCCCTTGGGGTGTTATTACAAGCTTAGAGAACCTCCCTATTTATAGGCCTAGGAGAAGTAAAAATCTGAATTCAATATGGCTAATGCATACAACACTTGTTTTATAAAATCTGAAATGGTTGATGCACTTGCATTAGAAAATCTAAATTGGGTGATGCACTTGTATTAGAAAATCTTGAATGGTTGATGCACTTCACCAATTAATCCCACCAGCAGTCCTAGCTCATCTTCATGTCACAATGACCAAGCTTCCAACCAGAAATGATAGCTCGTGCCTAGCTCACCATGACCAAGCATCCAACCAGGCACATGCGAAGGTCAGGCATGACCAGAAATTTCAAGGGCTTACAACTTGGGCTTCTCTTAATCAAATTAGGACTTTAAGCACTCGAAATTGAAGTTCAGAATGTCTTCTTTCCAGCCATATGTTATTTGGGCCAATCCAAGGTCGGAGGAAGAAGTTAAGGCCGAAACAAATTGCTAACTCATTTTCCGCGCTGATAAGATCCATCCTGAGCATGGTTCTGTGTTTGCTAGGTAACGGACTCCAGATTTATCCACTTTCGTAGGTAACTAGATTGCATTTAGCATATGCAACAAGCCTTTAAACCTCTAGGCATCCCTAGTAGGAGGAGTTGTGTCTCCTGAGGGTTTAACAATATCAAATACCCACAAACGTTTTTCTAACTCTACAAAACAAAATAGTTAGAAAACTTAAAAGATTGTTAGTCTTTAAGCAAAACCAAAACAAAAAACAAAAACAAACATAATTACATTAACAAAAACAAAAACGAAAACAAAACACAAAAAAAAAACAATTACAAGAATAAAAAGAACTCAAAACAATCTTTTCGAACATTTTCTGAAGAGAAATGACTCATGCACATGACTTAAACGTTTTAACAATAAAAGCTCAATTTTTTAGACATTATTTACAAAGCGGCAAAGTTCTAAACATAATATCCTCAAAGTGTAGTAGTGTGATAGCCAAATACAACAAATTCCCCAATCTTAGTTTTCACACAATTTAAAAAATCATACAAAGCATAAGTTTAACTTCAAATCTCACCAAAGTTGTCCTCTCACAAATGAATCACTCAGAAGAGGGCTATAATGCATCACTCAGTTATAAACATGAGAATAGAGTTAAACCATAAGGACTTAACTCGAAATAGAAAGATGAAGAACTTGCATTAATATGATCTCAAGAAGGATGCCAAACACTTAAAAGTAAGAAAATGGATGCAATTCAACCACATGACATTTAAGATCAATTTAGGTGTTTAACATAGGTTGTAATGGGGCCAAGGGTGTAAGGTGAGTAAGAAATGAAAGGTATGGATAATACAAAGTCCAAGGAACTCGCAATGTAAGAGCATAAAACAATTGTTTACAAGACTTCGAATCATCACGATTAGATTTTTTTCTTTTACATGATCAAAACTCCTTATACCTTCATTTACATTGATTCATACTCCTTTCCTTTAATTGAACAAACACCAATTATTTTGAAGGCCCAAAAATGAAATTTGTTCCAACCACCACTTAACTTTTCTCTTTTCTTTCACCAATTGTGTGATTTTTTTTTTCTAAATGTAACACCTCTTCCCAAACTTAGCATGAAAAACACATCCCAATTAAAGCTCATGAGTTCCTTAGAAAGGTAAATATTTGTTTTTCGGGCTAAGACGAGGAAATATAATTGGTAAATGAAAGAAAAGGTTTATATGTATGCTCAAAATGGTTAACAATGGAAAATCATGCTTAAGCATGCATAAGGTTAGCTTGAAAGGCACAAACGATCCAAAGAATGCCTTAATATCATTTCTTTAAATGTCATGAAATCAAATTGCACAAGAATGAATGACTTTTAAGTGTTCAACCAAATCAATGAATAATGAAATCAAACAACAACTTTGATGACAAGAAAATAAGAGTATATGTATAACACTCATGAATTGAAGTACAAGGCTCAAAAGATCACTTTATATGGTTGGTTATATAAGTCTAATTTATGCTTCATACAATTCTTTAGATCATGCAAATCCTTTAATTGGAAAATTATGAAACAAATGGCAAGTGTAAAGAATGTTTCAAACACATCATGTTAGAACAATGCCAAATTTTTTTTTTTTAATTTTTATAAAGAAAAGAAACACTAAAATCAAATGAAATCCAATTTTTATTTAAGTCATGCAAACATTTATCACTATCTCATCATAAGTGTTCGGAAAGTGACACAAAAACAAAACAAGACTCAAATAGAAGAAAAACAAGCAATTTTTAATTTTTTTTTTAATTAAGAAAAAAAAATAATACATGCTAAACTCCAATACCCCCAAACCTAGAAATGAACATTGTCCTCAATGTTTAAAAATTAGCCACAAACAATGTCATAACAACAAATGAAAGGTATTAAAGCAAATAAAAAATCACAAAACATACAAAAATAAAATAAAACAATTACAAAATAAAAATTACAAAACAATCAAACAAATATAAAATAAAACACGAAACAGTAAAACACTCAAAACAGGTAAGCCCTAACAGATAGTCTTACACAAACTGAAACCCAAACAATTGAAAGCCTAACCCAAAATGAAATTAACCCAACAACGGTAAAACCCGACCCAACATGAAATCCGAAGCCCACACATTCTAATTTTAATTTTTTTTAAATACATAAAACGTGAATTATGAGCGCAAAGCGGGATTTTTGAAAAGAGGGAATGTGGTCCCTGATGTCGTCTCATGGTTAGTCACGGGCAGACTGAGCGAGACACGTGTCGACAGATAGAAGCGCCGCAGATTTCACAAGCGGAAATTACGGGCTCATGGAAAGGCGCGAAGACTTCACTGAACGCGTCCGTTAAGAAAAGACATGTCGAGATAAATGAGTTGGGCGTGGTTGGAAAGAGAGAAGGTTGTGGGACTGGAGGAATGCTGGAGATTAGGAAAATGCTCGGGACGCTCTAGGGTTTGTCAAAGTCTACGTATATAAGAAGGAAAAAGAAGGGGAAAAAAACAAAACAAAACCGCAAACTCAGAAACACAAAAGAGAAAAGAAGCAAGAAAAAAAAAAAAAAAAGTGAGAAATCAAATGGCCTCATCCTACCCATTTTCGTTGGATCTCAACCTAGCTCCACCGACTCAAACACGAGGCCAAGCAGGTAGCACCGGTATGGATGCCCTACTTTGCCTCCGCACGGGGCCTGTGACAGTCAATGACTCAATACTCCTGGACAACGATGTTGCCATTGGAGTGGGCAGAAATTTAGTGACTCCTAAAGATATACGTGTGTTCGGGACAAGGGATGACAATCGGATCATGAGTGATGCCCTGGCACTGAGCATGCAGAGTACAGCATGTGTCGCAAGTTTGGTTCATCGCCTACTGCGAAGTCCCATGAGGTAGAGGTGCTGAAAGGTCAGTTAGCGGCGGAGCACAGTATGGTTCAAGAGTGTCAAAGTGCTATAAAAAGCTTGAAAAGGGAGCGGTCAAGGATAGTGGAGGTGAATCGACACCAGCTAGACGTATTGCGGGACGAGAATAAAAACCTATCAAAGATGGTAGAGTTGTACTCGCGACATGCGAAAACAGCTGGAGGACCTAGACCGACCGGGTAAACGCAAGAAACCAGATCGCGAGAAAAGTTATACTGAAGCTAAGATTGCGATCTTTGGGAGCTCAAGTGATGAGCCCCAAGAGGCTGTGCGTGAAGCCCCGGAAGAGGATAGCCAGAGGGCCAAACTAAAAGCTCCTATGGTCGAGACACCGAAGGCCAAGGAGAAATGATTTCAGTTTTTATTTATTTAATTTTAATTTTAAAATGTATGTTTTTTTTTTTTTTAAATTGGGAAATAAAAAGTTATGTTATCTCAAAGACACGAATGACCCAAAATTTAAAGAACGACGATCAAACAAAAAACATGAAAACCCAAACATGCATTTTTATTTTTAATTAAGTAAACACACAAGTAACTGCTTTTTCTTTTAAGAGAAAAACTTAAGGATGACCAGTTAAGGGCCTCAGAAAACACAGCCAGGGGATCCGGGAAGGTTGGAGGGGTCACAATGGTCCCGCTTAAAACCCTAACTTCTTAGACACCGAAGGTGTCGCCTTAAAGAACTCCTAGACACTGTATAGACTGCGGTTGCTCACTGGAGTTACCAAAAGTTTAGCTCCTTCAAAGAATATCCTATGAGTTTTAAATTATACTACATAATTAAATAAAAACAAAATAAATAAATAAAAACTGAAATAAACACACAATTCAAACAAGAATTTAAAAGAAGAGTTGGGATTCTTGCACCAGGTGTCCAAGACGCATCTTTAATTTTGTCTCTTCTTCCAATTATATTCTTGAGAAACCTGACAAACAAGAAGAAAACAATTGAAAAAAATAAAAAAAAATAAAATAAAATAACAACTGAAAAAGCAAAAACACAAACATCAGAAAACAGGGAGGCAAAAGTAAGTGAAAGTGTAGCCATGTTCCCTTTTAGAAAAACGCGCTCGCAATTTGCGCCGGAAATGAAGGGATCCGAGAGAAAAGAGCACAGGATAGCACCCTCGAGATCCGAAGTGCTTTCGGCTCCCTCGTCTGCATAAATCTATTTAAACACATCTCGGTGAAGTAGAAGAGCACCCCGCATTTCTTCCTGCAAATTCAGAGAAAAACATCAAAAAATCCAAAAACAAAACAATGGAATCCTCATGCACTCACCTTGATGATCTTAACCTTGAATTGTCCCTTGCGCCACCGAATGCGCAAATAAGGGCTCGTCCAAACCTTGTCTTCCCAAATTCCACATATCATCACGGTACGGCCTCAAACTTTGCTGAGGTAATTCCGAACCTTTCTGAGGCAGTGCCGATAGAGAGCAGCGCTCCTGGAAGGCATGATTGGCAGCAAGCTCACATCGACAGATCACCTGCATGTGGCAAAGAGATCTGACAAGGCAGCAGTGGAGGAGTCCCACAATTTAACGGTGCTCCACGCGGTCTCGGCTACCAATTTAGGCATGCGATTACTGGCGAGGACACGGGAGTGTGCCGCGCTGAGTGATGAAGTAGCTTCCTTGAAGGCTATGGTGGCGAACTTGCAGAAGCGGCTCACCGTGCCAATCAGCACATGGAAGCACTTGAGAGAAAAAATGAGGACCATGTGGAGCTGCTGCAGATTCCTGCAAGTAAGAGAGAACAGAGGCATGCCATGAAGATGAAGATGAAGATGATGAAGATGTTGTTTTTATTTTTAATTTACTTGAATGTTTTGTTTTTGTTTTTAATATTTTTTGTTTTTACTTTTTTTTACTTTTTACTTTGTTTGCAATGTTTGAAAGAAGTTCCAAATTGCAATTTACAAGGAAGTTCCAAATTGCAATTTACAAGGAAAATAAATAAAAACTCAAATTTCAATTTTTTTTTTTAAAAAGTTTTTTTTTATTTATTTTTTGTTTTGTTTTGTTTTGTATTTTTAAAAACACACAAATATACAAGCAACTCATGGATGACCAGTTAAGGGCCTCAAGAAAACACAGCCAGGGGAACCCGGTAACGGCGCCAAAAACTTGTTGCGTAGATTCAGCTACACCAAAATGGATTAAACTGCATCCTCAACTTGTGATACTCGCAAGTGCACGAACCGTTGGTAGTATAGCATATGTAAGTGCGAGGTCGATTCCACAGGGATTGGTGATTGAATGATCCAATTCAATTTTCCTACACAAAACAAAAATGAAAACAAAAGAAACAAAACAAGAAGAAAGAATGTACATTACAAGAAAAATAAATTACAACTAAGAGAACATTAACGAGAGCATTTGAGGAAGGAAGGAAAGTGTTTGAGAACTTTAGAGAATTTGATGAGGGAATGGGAGAAGTGTTTGGAAAGTTTGGAGAAGAGATGAGAAAGTAAGGAAAGTGGTGTTTGGGAACTTTGGGGAATTTGGAAGAGAAGAGAGAAAGTGTTTGGGAAGCTTGAGGATTTTGGAAGAGAGAATGTGTTTGAGAGCATGTGTTTGAAAGCTTTGAGAAGGGAGAAGAAAGTGTTTGGGAAATTTGGGGATTTTGGAAGAGAATGTGTTTAGGAACTTTGAGAAAGTGGAGGATGTTTGTGAACTTGGAGAATTTGAGAACTTAGGGAAGGAAGAGAAAGGTGTTTGTGAAGTGTTTGAGACATGGAGACTTTTAGAGAAGAAAGTAGAGAGATGTTTGAGAACTTTGTGGATTTTGGAAGAACATGTGTTTGAAAGCTTTAGAGAATTTGATGAAGGAAATGGGAGAAGTGTTTGGGAAGTGTTTGGAGAAGAGAGTATTTGAAGAATTTAGAAGAAGAGAAAAGAAAAGTGTTTGAGATTTATAGTACAAAGAAAATTTAGTAGAATGATCTTATTACAACAATTGAGAACTACAAAGGGAAACTAAGAGAGAATTTGAGGGAGAGAAGGGAAGGGAGCTCTAGAGAAGTGCTTGAGAGCTTCCCCCCTTGGGGTGTTATTACAAGCTTAGAGAACCTCCCTATTTATAGGCCTAGGAGAAGTAAAAATCTGAATTCAATATGGCTAATGCATACAACACTTGTTTTATAAAATCTGAAATGGTTGATGCACTTGCATTAGAAAATCTAAATTGGGTGATGCACTTGTATTAGAAAATCTTGAATGGTTCATGCACTTCACCAAATAATCCCACAAGCAGTCCTAGTGCATCTTCATGTTACCATGACCAAGCTTCCAACTAGAAATGATAGCTCATTCCTAGCTCACCATGACCAAGCATCCAACCAGCACATGCTGAGGTCAGCATGACCAGAAATTTCAAGGGCTTACAACTTGGGCTTCTCTTAATCAAATTAGGACTTTAAGCACTCGAAATTGAAGTTCAGAATGTCTTCTTTCCAGCCATATGTTATTTGGGCCAATCCAAGGTCGGAGGAAGAAGTTAAGGCCGAAACAAATTGCTAACTTATTTTCCGCGCTGATAAGATCCATCCTGAGCATGGTTCTGTGTTTGCTAGGTAACGGACTCCAGATTTATCCAATGGGGCTGAAATTTGGATATGTTATAGTAAACACCCATTGGAACAACTTTCATGAAGAATGTGGCCTCATTCGAGCTATGTAGGTTGTTGAAACACAGCTTGTAATATGACCTACGGAACTGGACTGGCAGGGGGCTGTAGCCATAATGAATTTGTCTTTAAGCTCTTCATCAATTCATCCAAACTAGGCCTTAACATGCTTGAATTGCATGAATTATGCTCTCCAAAGCCATCATTGTTACCTAAAGCTCAATTAACTGAAAGATAAACACAAAAAGGATTAAAAGCACAAGTTTAACTAAAAAACATAACCAAATCATAAGCTAGAAGGGTAAGAAAAAATATACAATTATGAACCGATCATGCAACTAGGGTTTTAAGTTTGAACTTTTATACAAATAAATTAAACTACAATTTTTGTACATGAAAAATAACAATTTTGTAATAAAAAGTAATAGAAACAGTAATTCTCCAATACCTAGATATAAAAAGTCACATTTTCATAAAATAAAAATCATAAAATTATAAATCCCAAAAATAAACTATAAAATAACCATAATCTATATAAATTTATAAATAATCATAATCAATATACATTTTAACAAATTTAATCATCTCCTCTCCGCTAATTGCTTAAATGGACATTAAAAATTTAATAGCAAAACTTTTTTTTCCTCCTCCCAAGACAAAAAAAATCCACCCTTACGCGGTTTTGTGTACGTAGGACAAGCATTACCAACTCGAATCAACCCAGGCAATTTGGATTAAGACTAATTCATGAGTTAAAAATATATGATCTAAATTTCTTAATTCGAATTAGAGTTTGGGAAAATATGGGTTGAGAAATTTCCAAGTCGAGCAACCTAAAGGAAACTTATATTTACCTTAAGCCTTAGGATATTTCTTTTTAGTCTTTCAGCCGTTAACTATGATCCATGTGGAAATTAACCCCTTCAATTTAAAAATCAGTTAATTTAGTCTCCGAATTAATTAAAATCGCCAATTTAGCCATTGCTGTTAATTTAGTCACGTGTCATCCACGTGACTTACTATTTGATTTTAAAAAAAAAATTATTACTATATAAAAAAAACTTAAATAATTAGAAAATAGAAAAATGAAAAGAAAAAAAAAAAACTCTCCCTCCCCATCTCTCTCTCTCCCCGTCTCTTCCCCTTTTTCCCATGTCTCTTCTCCTCTCTCTCCCCATCAGTCTTACTTGCTCGATTGATAATTTGAGTGGGAGTAATTATGTGTGGCTCAGGTTTCTTCTTCTTCTTCTCCTTCCTCCTTCCTTTTTGGTAATATTGATTACAAATGAAAAAGGTTGTTCCTTTTGATTGGAAATCGAAGCTGTTGATATACAAAGGAACCCACCTCAGATAGGTGAATGGAAAAAAACCATGTTTGCTCATTTAGATTTAGTTCCTATGATGATAGGGTAAAATTCCTCATTGGCTTGAAAATCATTTGTGGTCAACAAGTCAACTTTTTTTAATATGCGAGCGTGCCACTGTTCAGGTTAAAACCCTAACAGACTCATGTAAAATAGATAACTTGCACCCCAAGTTACTGACTTAAAACAAGTGATTGTGAATTTGGCTGAGGAATATCTCACAAGTAAGTTATTTTCATGCCTCAGAATGGTGAAGACTTTAGAATTTCCCCAGTAAAACTAGTAGTTCTAGCCCAAAATAAATGTTGCAAGTGAAACAAACTTAATTCAAAGAAAATTGTTTATTATACAATTTTTAACAAAAGAAAGTTGTCATGTCAAGAAGAACATAAGAACATTGTACTTCGATTTCTGCTTGGATTGTCGCCTATGATTCAAGCTGGACTCAATGAATCTATGCTGGAATTGCATGTCAGCACCTTCAACTAATAGGGTTTAGCTGGAAATCGATACCAATGTTGAGACTAGCAGAGCTTTAATCAATTTTAGTCATGGAGAGGCTTGTCAACGGAGAACTGAAATCTCTTCAATCTGGATCAAGTTGGAAATGGCTGGATTGACGATTGCTGACCTGGAACTACACTTCCGTCACTGTCTTCTGATTATGAATCATCCGAGAGCTATTCTGGCAACTCTAAGATATTAAGGCATCTCTGTAAATTTGTTGAGGTTTTCATATTATGAAAGACCCGAATTATGCTTGATTGGCCTATGTTGAATCAAATTTGTAATGAGAGAAATCTCATTTCCTTTGTGAGCTGCCTCCTTAAGTTGAGATGGAGTCAGAAGTCTAAGTTCTGCCTTTTTGTTAAGAAGCTGGACGGATTTTCAAACCAAATGGTCTGATTGCTTCAGAGTCTAAAGGCCTTTTGGGATTGTATGATCTTGTTTAAGTTTGTGAGTATGATTGAGAATTTTTGTTTTGATTGAATTTTTGGTTGTCCTCTACGATGTTCACCTCTTCTCATATTTATAGAGAATATGCATGAAGAATTATTCCTTAATATCTAGTATGATAAGAAAGGCCCCCATCAAGAGTCAATTTTCATGATGATCAGTTTTGATCTTCTGACAACCAACTTTTTAATCTTGTTTTTCTCTTGTAAACCCAACTTGCTCTGATGCAAAACCCTCACGAGCATAGGAAGGAAACTTGGCCCTTTTTCTGGCATTAAATGGTTATGGGGAGTGGTTTTCTGATTTAACCTTTCTACCAACTCCCCATCACACCCTCTACCCTGTTGAAATCTTGACTTTAGAGTCACGTGGGCTTTTGTGGATAGAAAGATCTTCCCCAATATCTGCTGTCTTGATTTCTGAATTTGTGATCAATGGTGATGATCAAACTTTGGGCCTTTGGAGAGATTATAAGTTGGGTTTAATTTTAAACCAATTAAATTTGATTTTTGCAGATTAAATCACCACTAATGGCAATTAATTTTAAACCTAAAAATATTTCTTTCAATTGGTTCGCAATTGTCTAGGCTTCTAAACCAATCTGGCCTAACTTCTGATTTTGGTAACACAAAGCCCAAGACACTGTTGTTGACATGGGCCAATAGTCAGCGGGGCTGGCGCGTGAAATTTAGGCCCAAACAAACCCATTTTTCTAAGTTAATAAACTATTTTATGAATTATAATTTCCTCTTGAACTCTTTGCAACTCTTTTGTTTTAGTATGTCAAGTAATATTTATTGATGCGAATTTTAATTTCCCTCTTTGCAATATAATCTATTGCAAAAAGCAATATTTTCTCTTAAACTGGTTTTTAAGGGATTGACATCTTTGTTATAAGTAATTTATATCATTCTACTGGATCTTCTGATGTCCATTGGGGAATTTCCCTTTATGAACACTTGTCTTGCTTTGTTATGCAATAGGAAGAAATAGGCCTTTAAAATAATTGATAATTCCTATGGTTGATTATGTTTTATTGGCTTGAAGAGTTGGAACTCGGAGAAGGTGAGGACCCAGTTCTCGAAGTCCCAAGCTTCGATTAAGGTGTTGATTATGTTGTTGAGTTGTTGGGTTGAGGCGGTCAGGGATGGTAGCAACGAGGGCTATTGGGTGGCTGAGATGGACTGTGGAGGGGGATAAGGCTAGGATGGGTGGGTGGGTGGAGGAGGAAGAGGTGGGTTATGGCAGTTGGCGAGGTGGGTATGTGGGGCAAAGGGTGGGTTGTTTTTTGCTTTTATTTGTTTAAATCATTTTTAATATTTTCAATGATAAATAATGTTATTTTATTATTATTTCTTTCTTTTGATTTTATGTATTTAATTATTATTTTATTTAAAATTACAAATTTACCTTTAGTACTAACGGAAAAATGGATGAAAATTCAAAAAACTTAACAGCAAGGGTTAAATTGCCCAATTTAATTCATTCGGGTGTTAAATTGGTTGACTTTATAGTTTAGGGAGTTAAGTTCGATTAGGGTCCTAGTTCAAGGGCTGTACGACAATTTACTCTTTCTTTTTTTAGAAATTTAGTTATATACCCATTCTTAGCACATAGATAAACACTATACCATTTAATTTCTATAAACAAACCCAAAAAAACCCCAAAACTGAACAGTTGTACATTTATTTAACTTAATTAATGAGATAAAATACCTTCATTTCCCTTTCAGCATTAAATTGGTTATTATATTTGTTTATTTTATATATGGCGTTATGCTTGAATTTTGTTGATGCTTTGCGAAATTAGACTCATGTTGATGCCTTCATTGAAGGCCTTGTGCACAATATCCAACTTTTAAGAGAATTTCCACCCATTGGGTTTACCATGGCAAAATGGGACCTAGGTTGAAAAAACCCCCACACCAAGCAAATAGCCTAGGCAATAGTGGGATCCATCAAAACCAGGCAAGCCCAAATGCAAGACCAACCTGTGCTGCTGCTTGAAGGCGTTCTCAGCTTGTCGTCAATGAAGAAGATAGCTTTTTATCATTGGCACATGTGCCACACGAGAGGTGCGCGCATCCCTCCCAGCGAAAAGCGCCCAACAGTCGGCTACGAAAATCTCCAACTATTTGAAGCAATGTGGCGGCTCATGGAGCATCTGATTCAATTATTTTTTCTCCATCCAATGTTTTAAATAAAAAAAAGAATACCAAAAAATTCAAATTTTTGTTATTAGAAATACCTAGCAATTTTCTTCACTTTCCACACCAAGACTTCATACAAATTCCTCTCCTTATACCATATCTTTATTTTCTACTTCCTTAGTCCATTTGTGTAAAAATACAAATGATCTCTTCCGTCAAAGCCGGAGCCGCATGTACAAACATGAAGGATGTTTTATTATGTGAGTATTGGTCCAAGTTGGTCATTGCCCGATCATGGGCAATGAGATGAAGCATTATCATACTTAAAGGAAAATTTATGGAGAATTTTGCAATCATCGGATTATGAAAATGGAGAGATGCATTGGCACAATCGAGAGATAACGTTTGAAGTGGCAAAAATCTTGTCAACGGGGTAAAAATTTTGTAATTGGCATTTTATTAAATTTATTGTCATATTATTTGATATTTTCCTACATTGCC
Source organism: Prunus fruticosa (assembly GCA_018703695.1). Lineage (NCBI taxonomy): Eukaryota > Viridiplantae > Streptophyta > Magnoliopsida > Rosales > Rosaceae > Prunus > Prunus fruticosa. The sequence continues at coordinate 36,603,807 of CM031920.1, forward strand.
AAACTTTTTTTTTTTTTTTTTTAAGATTATTCAAGCACAAATGTGGTTTGGTGTCATTGGACAAGGTAAAAAATCTTTCAACAATCACCAAAGTTTGGAGGTTTTGAAAAATTGTATGAGATTCAAAATTATCCCACGAGTCCTAGCATTGTGTTGAATGAGATGTTGCTCTACGATTCACCGACATTGGAATCGTCGTTGGACTCCTCAGTTGATGTGGACTCCCCAATCGAAAGGGAGCTGAGGCCTAATGGGAGAAATGCGGCAAAGGCTAAGAAAGGGAGCACTTTGGACAATGAATGTGCAAAATTCTTAGAACAAATTGCTCTCCAAGGTGCAATGAGAATGGAGAGAGACATGAAAAAACGGGATGAGCCTGACTAGGCAAGAGATGAGGCATTTGCAATAGAAAATATGCACACAAAGAAGACATGGACAAGAAAGATCGGGAAACCATGGCCATGGTTACCAACAACACTTCTCACCTTTTTCTCAAAAGTCTTGAAAAGTTGGATGGTGTTAATGATCGAAGGTACTATCGGTCATACATTGCATGGATTGTATCGTTGAATCTCTTCAAATTTTTCAATACAAGTGGTTTATGCAATTCTTAGGTTATTGTCTAACTAATTAACAGATGTTCCATATGCAACCACATGTAAGGTTGTTGTCAACTTTTGATTGGTGGAGGAACCAAGATTTCCACAAGCGTCTCATTGTTGTTGGAAGTAAGGGTCGAAGTTCGTGACTTGTTCTAGGATTTAGTTGAACGACGACTACCTTCCAAACTTATATGCATTATACACAAGAGTGGTACAAAATAATCTTTCATAAAGCTCATATGGCCATCTTCTCGTTCTCTTGGTACATATCTCCTTGATGACGAACCACCGTGTGTTGCCTTCTTCAAGTTCTTTCTCTATTATATCTCTCATTTGACAATAATCTCCTTCCTCGTTTCCCCTTCGGAATTGATGTAAAACAAGTTAGGTTGGCTCATTGTATTGTGGAGGAGGAGAAAGATATTCAGATAAGATAGATGATTTTGATGAAGTGATTGTAAAGATGGCTTTGATAAGAGAATTGATCTAACGGTTGAAGATGAGATCAAATCCTATCATGTTGGATCTTGAATTGTGTGCAAATCGAAACAATAATAGATCTTGAATTATGTGCATGATGTATAATTTTACTACTTGAAATTTAGATAGTTAAATTCAAGAAATAAACTTGCAAGTTGTTGAGGCCCAAAAAATCCATGGTTGGGCTCGAATAAATTCCTAGCCCAAAACAATATATTATTGGAAAAAGACCCGATTTGGAGTACACAAAAGTCTATCTTGCACAAGCCACACCCTGCATACCATGCCAAATAAAAATCTGTCACGCTAGAAATTGAGATTAAAATTATAAAGATACATGTAGCTCTGTGTAGGGGCTTTTTCCTTCCGACAGGCAAGTGGGCTGGGCTAATGAAGTTGTCCCCTCTGTTTTGAGTTCGAAATTAAGCCCCAAAATGCTTCGAAAAGGGCAGCAAAGCCTAAGGAAGTATTTTGGTTATCTTTTCCAACAAAAGTAACAGAAAGTTACAGATAGTTTCTTCACATTCACAGGTGAACTTTTGGGTTTGGCATGATGAGCATGTGGCATGGGAGCAAGGTTATCATGGGTTTAGCACATTTGGAAAAAAGAGAGGGTTTATGGGTTCCTATGGCGAACTTCCCCTTTTCGCCCATCTTCTTTCTCCTCTTTCTCACTCCTTCCATGGCCAAGTTTGATGAAGGAAAGAAAGTGATTGTACCCGTTGGTTTAAGGGGTGACATCCTCCCTTGCATGCTAAAATCTCTTGGTTTCTTGAATCCCTATACTTGGAACTAGTTCCCAGCAGCTACCTATGTGCAGATTTCCAACGTTGGTCTTTCAAACTGAGTGCTAGGTCTGATGCTGCCCTCTTATTCTAATTTCATAGGTCTTTTAAGTCCACCACACGATTCATCCAATGGATGAGATATCTTGGTCAAGTGTTGGGCCTTTTAGTTGGCTTATTTTAGTTGGGGCAATGGGCTTATTTTGGTTGGGCTATGCTAATTGGGTCAATAGACTTATTTTGGCTATTTTATTCTAATGGGCTTACTTTGGTTGAGGCAATGACCCATCTCCTTCCTTGTGCTCACCCATGTTTGGGCCTAAGAAAATGGGCTTGAGTCTCGAGGCCCCCAAGCGACCCGAGACTTCCATTTCTTGACCCGTCGATGGGCCCCGTGATAACTTGTCACCATCCATACCACAACCCACTCAAGCAAGTCCCGGGCATTTGAGTGGCTTGGGCCCACTTAAGCTTGCAGTGTAATTGGGTGTGAAACAACGATTTCCCACTTGGCATGGCATGTTGCTTAGCATGTTTGACACTTGATAAGATAATTAGCATGGATTTGCAGAGCTAAATGCATTTTATGCTTTTAATCTTATTTTCTAGCATGATAGATTTTCATTTGGCATGGCATGCAAAGTATAACTCGTGCATGGCAGATTTTTGCATGCTCCAAATCGAGCCTTTTCTCGATAATATATCGCTTTTGGGCTACGAATTCATCCGGGCCCAACCATGAATTTTTTGGGCCTCAACACTCTGCAAATCCATGTCAATTATCCTATCAAGCATGCCAAGCGGGAAATTATTATTTCACACCCAATCGTACTACAAGCTTAAGTGGGCCCAAGCCACTCAAATGCCCGGGGCTTGTTTTAGTGGGTTGTGGTATGGATGGTAACAAGTTGTCATGGGGCCCATCGATGGTTCGAGAAATGGAAGTCTCGGGTCGCTTAGGGGCCTCGGGACTCATGCCTAATTTAGGGCCCAAACGTGGGTATGCTCAAGAGATAAAATAGCACATTGCTTCAACTAGAGTAGCCCAACCAAAACAGCCCATTGCTCCAATTAGAATAAGCCAACCAAAAAGCCCAACATTTGATGAGGTTATCCCATCCATTGGAAAGATCATGTGGTTGTCTTAAAAAGTCCATGTAATTAGAATAAAAAGCAGCACAAGCCTTGGCACTCGGCTGGAAGACAAAATCACGAAGTAGCTTGGGGAATCCACATGTGAAGGGCTGCTGGGAGGCTAAAGAACAAGTTCCAAGTAAAAACATTCAAGAAACCAAGGGATATTGGCACGCAGGGAAGGATGCCATCCCTTGAACCAGCATGCATACCCATTTTCTTTCCTTCATTAGATTTGGCCATGGAAAGAGGAAGAAAGAAGAGAAATAAGATGGGTGAAAATAGAAGCTCTCCTCTGAAGCGGCCGGGAAGAAGCATTGAGCTCCCAAAAATCTTTGATTTTGTGGGAGTGGGCATAGCTGATTTTTGCCACCATAAGGTAAGTCAAGAGGGAGGAGAAGAAAGGAATATGAACGCTTGGCTAGATTAGAAGGAAACCATTAGGGTTTCTTGGAGAAGAACAATTCTCAGCAGCTATAAATAGGACCTCTTCTACCCAACACAACACAACACACCCTTCAGAGAGCAAGCTTCCTCTCTCACCTGCAAACTCAGTTATTTTCGTGCTTTGCTTGCCCATTGCCCTTATTTCCCCGTTTTGGCAGATTGTTATAGCTTTGAGAGAAGTCACTGTCAAGCTGCCGGAAACCTGCTAAGGTCACCCATAATTCTTCACCATCCTTCTCCCTCTTCATCAAACCTCCTTAGAACCCCTTTTCTCCTTCCATTAGAACCTCTGTCTCTCATAGGAAACCACAGCTCTCTCTCCTTAAGTGCTAAACCCATGATAATTTTGCTCCCATGCCATAAGCCTCTCATGCCAAGCTAGAAGATTTATCTATAATTTGTTGCTATTTTCATTGGTGAAGGTAACCAAGGAGTTTCCTAAGGTTTCACTACCCTTTCGAGACGTTCTTTGGGCTTAATCTTCGAACTCAGACACAAGGGGACACTTGCATCAGATTGCTCCTTGCAGCAGCCTAGCCCACTTGCCGTTGCCAGAAGAAAAAGTCCCCTACACAAGCGCACAAGGTTAATGCAATATAGCCAAGGCAAGTACAAGGTCGTTCCCATAGAGACTGAATAAATTCTCAAGTTGTTGTGAATTATAAACAAATCTAAATCCTAAATTACTCTAGACACCCTAAGTTAGGACATAAATTCAATATCAATTACAATAATATAAAACTCACGGATGGAATGTTTCAATTCAAGAATCAAAATAATAGCCTAGTGTGCAGCAAATCAATCATTATCATACCCACTGAATATCCAAAAAACAAAAAAGAGAAGATAAAATAATTGTACAGAAAATCCATAATATCCACTAAGATATTTTATGATATCTCAATGCTGAGACATAAATTTAAAAATGGCCTAGTGCAGCAAGCTAATAAAGAAATGAAAGAGTGAAAACAAACTCTAAAGAAACACATTTCCGTTAAGCTATTTGAAAACCCATGTATGATATAATGCATAAATTAAAATTAAAAATCTCAAATGACTTAAGATTTTCATACCTTTTTGTTGGAGAAGAAGAAAGGTTATTGATGGTTTGGTTTGGATCTAGAGAGAAAGAGAGAGCCTTTGTTTCTCTTGAGAGAAAGACAAAGGGTGAGTGGCGGCGTGAGGAGGGAATAACAGAAGCTTCAATTCAAGTTAGGTTATTTTAGAATGAAAAATTACAAAATTGCCCTTGGTCTTAACGGGTTAACGGGTGATTCGTGAATGATCCTGACACGACCCGTTAGCTTAATGGGTAACTAATGGGTCCACTAGTTTTCTACCCGACCAATTAAGCTTCGACCCAAATACTGTTATTTTCGTACGAAATTTGTGTCATGTTAACGGGTCGTGTCCAGATATTGCAGGGTCTAACCCTAACTAATAAAATTAGAACTAATGACTCAACTAAAACTTAATAAAGGAGTTTTGAAAGTTGGTTTTGAAAGATTTTCTTTAAAAGAAAGTTGAAAACAAGAAAATTAAAAGACAAGATGTTGCGTAGATTTAGCTGCATCAAAATGGATTCAGCTGCATCCTCAACTTGTGATACTCGCAAGTGCACGAGCCGTTCGTAGTTTAGCGTATGTAAGTGCAAGGTCGATTCCACAGGGATTGGTGATTGAATAATCCAATTCAATTTTCCTACACAAAACAAAAATGAAAACAAAAGAAACAAAACAAGAAGAAAGAATGTACATTACAAGAAATATACATTACAACTTAGAGAACATTAAAGAGAGCATTTGAGGAAGGAAGGAAAGTGTTTGAGAGATTTGGAGAATTTAGAAGAAGAGAAAAGAAAAGTAGAATGATCTTATTACAACAATTGAGAACTACAAAAGGGAAACTAAGAGAATTTGAGGGAGAGAAGGGAAGGGAGCTCTAGAGAAGTGCTTGAGAGCTCCCCCCCTTGGGGTGTGATTACAAGCTTAGAGAACTTCCCTATTTATAGGCTTAGGGGAGATGAAAATCTGAATATACAATTGAATTCACTAACCACACTAACTTCACCTAACACACAACACTTAATTCACCAACCTAACCTAACACACAATTGCATTTGAAAACAATTCCTCTAGTCTTTAGGCTTAATGTTGCATCATCCACTTCAACATCTTTCAATTCATTTGGTTGCTGCAAAATTCCATTCAATTATAGGAATTGAATATGCTTCACCTAACTTCCCCACAATCAATAACACCTCATGCATATGTCATGCATGACAATGCATTGCAGTCTTCTTTTGGGCTCGTTTTGGGCTTGTTTCTCCATCCATAAAATTCTGGAAAAATATGGATCTTGAAGCTCTTTGTCTTATCTTTCCAAGAATATGCAGCCCAACTCAAGGAAAATTCCGGAAGCCCTTCAAATGTGATTTTTGGCCCAGTAAAGCAGATGCTGCCGAATTTGACCTTAAGTTGCCAAAACATGTATAACTTTCTCTAGAAGTCTCGGAATCATGAACCGTAAAATTCTACAGAACATAGACTTCTGTATCTTTCCAATGATGTATGGCCCATTATCTGGTTCTTCTTGAGTAAGTACAGTCCAATCCGTGAAGTTTACTGATCTGCAGACACCGTTTTGAGCTAACTTGTCTCCAAAATGCAATTAGTGAGTCTCAAGCTTATTACACTGAAACAAACACAAAACTTATTAAAAGCACAAGTTTAACTCAAAAACATAACCAAATCATAAGTTAGAAGGGTACAAAATGATATGTAAATATGCACCGATCACAAGATAACGAAGAAAAACGTGAACTAAATAAATTTGTGAAAGATTTTAAAGTAGCTTACCAAGACAACAATTTCACCACAATTCCTCTTATCTAAACCTTAGCATGCATACTATCAAAATTCCCAAGTTATGTTGATGATTAGTTCTCCAAAGTTATGATTAACTCTATTCACAGCAATTAACCACTTCTTCTTACACACAATTTATCCTTGGCGCGAGGCATAAATATAAACATATAAAAAGACCTTAGGTTCAATGAGAACTTCACACAATCACACAAACCCCTAAGAGTATGGTGTTTACCTTAGGCGCATTCATGAATTTAATCACAAGAAGCAAAACTCACATTAGGCATGACATATACCCTAACATGCATCAAATTAGTTAACCAAAAACCTAGATGGTAGCTAAGCATCAAGATCATTAGTTAAGAAAATAAGCACAGTGATTAAATTTCAACAACATGGAAATTCTATTAACATGACATAACTAAGCTTTGAATAATTAGAAAAGGGTTACATTGTGTCTTAGTACAAGAAATTAAGTACTCATAATCATGGTAATTGTTTGTGAGGTAAAATACATCTAGGCCAAGCGTCGAGCTTGGACAGAGCACAATGTTAGTGGTCGAGCTAGGCCAGACCACAGTGTTAGTGGTTGAGCTGGGGCAGACCATGGTGTTAGTGGTCGAGCTGGGCTTGAGCCTGGTTGCCATATATTTTTCGACTCTGATTCCTGTGGGCGTATGGCCCATTGGTCCATGAGCTTAGGCTTGGTGCACATGAGGCTGACATCAACCTGATTTACATGGTGTTCACTCAAAAGAATTCTAGTCCTAAAAAAGTTGGGATGTTTCGGGATCACCAAGACGCCTATCTAAATGGAGTCCTAGTCCGAGGAGGGTTAATTTGTTTTGGAGTCCTAGTTCGAGGAGACTTTGAAGTTCCACTTCTAGAAGGATTAGGTCATCTGGATGATATAAAAGGTTAAGGCCATCCTACATGAAAGGTATGCAATTCTAAGCACTAGAACCTATTGTGCAATTTTACTATCAAACACTCGACTAACTTAAGCATCGGAGGGTCCTTGGCCGACACCACACCGGTGTCACCCACTGAAGCTCTCTTGTTTTGCAAGTTCTAGAGGACGACTTGGTTGGTCACACTGACCTAGTCAGGAAGAATTGCCCGACCTCGATCTCGAAGAGGTCATCTTCTCTTGAACCAATTTTAGGCATCAATAGTTTGGCACCGTCTATGGGAATTGACATCTTGTTGATTTCCATCTAAGCTTTTAGACAACGTGGGAAGCTGCAAACTTTCGAGCCTAGCCTTCACGGCTCATTCTCTGGTTTCTCTCGCATGCTAGTTGAAAGCCAGAAGGAATATCTTGACCTACGAGATTTGCTTGAGGCAAAGAAAGCTCAATACGTCCAACCTCATAATCGTGATCATGAAGTCAATCATGATCGTGATCGTGAGGTCGATCGTGATCGGGAAGTCAATCAATCTGAAGTTTGCCCTAATGGAGACGAGCACGCTGGAGAAAGTAGAATTTTGGAAGCCATGAAGTCCGCCTAATAGGTCTTGAGCATGAGTGAGGTCCAGGACCTCTCGACCTAGCCATGATAACTGACACCCTACCATTCACTAGGTACATCTTTGAATTCAAGCTCCCAAAGCATTTCAAACAGCCCAATATGCGACTCTATGATAGGACCACTAACTCGGTGGACTTTTTGAACGACTTCGGTTCCTGGATGAATGTGAAAGATGCATGAGATGCCATAAAATGTCGATCTTTTCCTCTGCTCTTAGAAGGATCAACTAAGGATTGGTTCAAGTCCTTGAAGCTGGACTCCATAAGCTCATTTGACTTGCTCAAACAAAGCTTCGTGAACCAATTTCTATCTGCCTCAAAGAAGAGATACCCACCTAACTACCTACTCAGCATTAGGCAGGGCCCTAAGGAGAAGTTGTGAGACTACATCAACCTTTTCAATCAAGAAGTAATTAGCATCCCTAGTTGCTCCAAAGATACGGCCTATACTGCCCTTCTAGCCTGGGTTCCGAAGAGGACCTTTTCTGTTCCATGTCAACAAGTTTCCACCTAAGAGTTATGAGGACCTGGTGTTCGAAGCGTATCGTCATTCCATAGCGGAGGAGATGACATATGATACACTAGAAGGGAAGGATCCGTCATAGCCTAGTGTAGGAGATAAATGGAGAGAAGGTCAAAATGATGTACGTGATAAGCTAGATTAAATAAAGATTTGAGAATTTTAGGTGAGGTAAGAGAGACTGAGATTGACCACAAAATGCATTTCGATCGCGGTTCGACTACTACACCTCTTTGAATAGTAATCGAGAGGAGGTCTTCTTCCACATCCAAACTGAGTTGCCAAAACCCCGACCTTCGAGGTTTTCCAAAGGGCGAAAGGATCCAAATCAATATTGCAGATATCACCGCGAGAACGGTCATACGACGGACCAATGTTAAGAACTCTAGGATGAGATTGAAGCACTAATTAGGCGAGGTTGTCTAAGCTGATTCGTGGGTGAGAAAAAACAAGCAGAGTAGCATGACAACACACCAGACAAGCAACCACGTGCTATGAAAGACATCAATGTTATCTCAAGTGGAGCAACTCTAGCTTGGGACTCCAACAAAGCACGAAAAGAGTATGCGTGACATACCCAAGTTGGACTCGAGGCACTCTCTATTGGTCCAGGCCACCGAACTCCAAAGTCACCCAAGCACGGGTACTCGGCAATCACCTTTAATGTGGAGGAGAAAAAAGGTGTATTTCACCCACATGATGACCTGTTCATAATCCAAGCTGGGATCTCGAATTGTTTGAAACGAGTCTTCATCAACACAGGCAGTTCGGTCAATATCATCTTTACATTAGCTTTCGAACCGATATCACGAGAAGAGCTCAGGCCAGTGATCACTCCCTTTCTTGGATTTACTAGGGACAACATCAACTCCATTGGAAGCGTCACGCTACCTCTGTCACTTGGAACAGCACCCCAACGAACAACGGTGTACGCAACTTTTCTAATAGTTGAATGCCTTTCTGCTTATAATGTTATCTTAGGTCGGCCAGCCTTATGCTCTCTCCTAGCCTTCATTGCCAACCACATGCTCTTAATGAAGTTCCCAACCAAAGCTGGTGTGGGATATGTGAAGGGTGATCAACAAAAAAGCTAGGAAGTGTTACGGCGTGGCGTCCAAGCAAAAAGGGAAGGAAAAGATGGACATGTACGTCATTGAACGAGATGTGATAGACCGTGGGGTCAAGGTCGACACACGAGAAGGTACAAGTAAAAAACAAGCAATGCCAAGAGGGGACTTAGTAGATGAACGACGTGATCAGGCTCAGTTGTGCAATGCCTTATACTAGCAACATGTAGTTCACTACTACAACTCACGTGTTAAACACCGAGCTTTCCAGGTTGGTGACCTAGTACTCCGCAAGGTCATGCTTGCTACTCACAAACCTGGAGATGGAAGCTTGGGACCAACCTGGAAAAGGCCTTACTGTGTCATTGACATTGTACGCCCTGGCACCTATCAACTAAGGGATCTCAGGGGAGCAAATTTGCCTCATCTTTGGAAGGTCGAGCATTTAAAGAAGTATTACCAAGTGACTTCATCATTATCTACATGCTATCAGAGTTAAGTCATCAGTTTGAGATTTAGATTTTTCGTTATGTTTCTTTTCATTTGGTGTGGAACTATCCCGTTATGATAGTTCATGAGGTAGTTTTTTTAGTTTTTCAACTTAGTCAACCAACGTTTGAGCTCGCTCCTGGTTTGTTTTCAACTTTTCAATAGTGAATAAAATTTGGATTTCTTTTCCAACGTATTGTCTCTCCAAGCCTTAACAAGGGAACTCAAAGCGCCACATTCAAGTCAGGAAGAAATCCAGCTCCATAGATTTGCCAAGCTCAGATGGACAAAAAGGTCTGAGCCACAATTGTTATCAAGCTCATGTGGATGAAAGGTCCGAGCTATATTTTTTATCGAGCTCATATAGACAAAAGGTCTAAGCTCAAGTGAGTCCAAGCTTAGATGGATGAAAGGTCCAAGCTATAGTTTTTATCAAGCTCTAATGGACGAAAGGTCCGAGCTACAATTTTTATCAAGCTCTGGATGAAGAGTTCGAGCTGTATTTTTTGTCAAGCTCATATAGACGAGAGGACTAAGCTCAATTTTGGCCAAGCTCAGATGGACGAAAGGTCTTAGCTATATTTTTATCAAGCTCATATGGACGAAAGGTCCTTGCTATATATATATTTTAAATTTTTTATCAAGCTCTGATGGACGAAACGTCCGAGCTATATTTTTTTCCTGAGCTCTTATAGACGATAGTCTAAGCTCAACTTTGGCCATGCTCATATGGACAAAAGGTCCGAGCTATATATTTTTATCAAGCTCATATGGACAAAAGGTTCGAGCTATATTCTTTATTGAGCTCATAAGGACGAAAGGTCTAAGCCCAAGCTCAAATGGACAAAAGGTCGGGGCAATATTTTTATGGAGCTTTGATAGACGAAAAGCTCTGAGCTCAACCTTTTCTGAGCTCATGGTCAAGTTGGCGAAGAGCCCACCTCGCCATACCAAGCTCATGGTCAGGTTGGCGAAGAACCCACCTCACCTTGTCAAGCTCATGGTCAAGTTGGCAAGGAGCTGACCTCAACTTGCCAAGTTCATGGTTAGGTTGGCGAAGAACCCACCTCGCCATACTAAGCTCATGGTCAGGTTGGCGAAGAATCCACCTCGCCATGCCAAGCTCATGGTCAAGTTGGCGAAGAACCCACCTTGTCATAGAGTGGCGGATCCAGGAATTTTTCAAGAGAGGTGCAATATTTAAAAGGCTATAAATTCGCAAAGGGCTCAGGCAAGGTTATGGGTTCAAGTCCTAATATCTGTGTAGTTTGTTAAAAAAAGGCTAAATTTTTTTTAAAAAAAATGTATACAACCAAATGCCCTTAGGATTTAAACAATACTAACGGCACTCATAATTAGAACAAATAAGAGTTTTACGTCTACAACTAACTAATTATAGTCTATATGGATATCAATTAATATGAACAAAATCCTTGCCATTGACACAATTAGTTTACCAAAATTCATATCAAATATGAACAAAATCCATGTCAATTACATAATTAATCTAACAAAAGTCAATACCAATTAATCTAACAAAAATTTACCAATTAATCTAACCAAAAGCATATGTAAATTGGAGGCCATGAAATAAAAGTTCACGTAATTAAAAGTTTGGGGTAATTTTCGGTGAAATTTTTTGGCACAGTATGAGTTTTTAATGAATTTTTTAAGTTAGGCCAATTAGAAATAGACATGTGTTGGCTTGCTATTGGACGATTTAAAAAACATAAAAATCAGAAGCACTGATGCGGAGTCTTCTTCTTCCTTGAATTGTGCCTCTGCAACTTAATTTCAAATATTCTAGAAAAATTTCGAAAATTCATAACTTTGGCTATGGAGCTCCGATTGATGAACCGTTTTCTCCTACATGCTCGTGAGATCGAGCCCAACAATATAAGGCAAATATTCAGGGTCTCACATAGCAACAAATAATACAACATCTTTGAGGCATTTAGTCGAACAATTGGTGGGCACTAGCAAATGGGCAAATTTCGGCATCCCCATGGAAGTTTGCAGTGAGGGGAGGTGCAGCTGCACCTCCTTGCGCCTCTGTAGATCCGTCAGTGTTGCCATGCCAAGCTCATGCTCAGGTTGCCAAAGAACCCACCTCGCCATGCCAAGCTCATGGCGGAAAATCAACCTCAACTCGCCAAGCTCATGGTTAGGTTGGAGAAGAACCCACCTCTCGATGCCAAGCTCATGGTTAGGTGGGCAAAGAACCGACCTCAACTCGCCAACTTATGGTCAGGTTGGCAAGGAATCGACCTCAAATCGCCAAGCTCATGGTCAAGTTGGCGAATAACCCACCTCCCCATGCCAAGCTCATGGTCAGATTGACAAGAAAACCAACCCCAAATTTCCAAGCTCAGTCTCATGTTGTTGGAGATCTGACCTCATAATATGTTGAGCTTAGCCTTAGGTTGGCAAAGGTCTGACCTGGAGACTCGTCAACCTCAATTGAGCTACCTTCACTAATACCATCATGATACGTGGCATCTATACCATTAGTCGATTTACACATCAGGTTGTGTTTCTTCTTTGCACGACAAATTATTACTTTCTTCACTAATGCCCAAGTCCTTTTGCCACACTTTTTATGCGAACTTGGGGACTCTTCATGGTGCCAATATGTGACTTACCAAAAGAATTTATGATACGATTTAATATTGTCAGCTCGGCCAAATTATCAAAGTGCAACTCCCCACACAAAACTCTCTTATTTCGAGACTTAAAGGGACTTCTGTTTGTGTGGTCGAGCTGGGTCAAAGCACGGTATTAGTGGTCGAGCTGGGCTAGACCATGGTGTTAGTGGTCGGGCTGGTCTTGAGCCTCGTCGCCATATATTCTCCCACCCTGACTTGTGTGGGCGTATGGGCCCATTGGTCCATGAGCTTGGGCCCGGTGCACACGAGGCTAACATCAACCTGGTTTACATGGTGTTCACTCAAAGGACTTCTAGTCCTAAAGAAGTTGGGATGTTTTGGGATCGCCAAGACCCTTATCTAAATGGAGTCCTAGTTCGAGGAGAGCTGGTTTGCTCTGGAGTTCCACTTCAAGAAGGATTAGGTCGTCTGGATGATATACAAGGTTAATGCCATCCTCCGTGAAAGGTATGCAATTCTAAGCACTAGAACCTATTGTGCAATTTACTATCAAACACTCGACTAACTTAAGCATCGGAGGGTCCTTGGCCGGCACCACACCAGTGTCACCCACTGAAGCTATCTTGTTTTGCAGGTTTTAGAGGACGACTTGGTTAGTCACACTGACCTAGTCCGGAAGAATTGCCCAACCTTGATCTCGAAGAAGTCATCTTCTGTTGAACCAATTTTAGGCATCAACAGTAATAAAGCAAAAATAAAACATCGAGAAAGAGATAAGAAAAACCCTTAGAGTTTAGAGGCACGGTCGCTCTTCCTTGCTCCACGGTTGAATTCCGAAATTTTTGGTATCCCCCTTTGAGCCACCCAACCTCCCCTCTAAAAAGAACCGAAAACCTAGTTATAATGGGCCTAAACAAGTGGCCTTACACGAAGACTTGATTTCCAAGTCAGTTCCAAACTAGAAAAGTTAATTAAAACTAAGTTTCCTAAAACTTTCAGGAAATTAACGTGATCCTCATTACGAATGTGATTAAAACAGCTTCCTGACCACGGAAAATTGCATACAACCACTCTTTGGAAATCTTTGGATGTCTTCTTTTCAGCCATATGTTGTGTGCCTCAATTGGATATCGTATGACTGAGTTATGGCCAAAATACCCCTGCTAACTCAGTATTCTCGGGAATTAGCTTAGGCTGAGTTGTCTAATTAAAAATGGGCACCTTAGAAGTCCTCAAAAATTATGAAAATATTCATGGACAAACTTCAAGATGTTGTATTCCATCTCTAATTGGAATCATGTCAAACTCTATTATGAGGAATATTTGGCAAATTTATACATTTCGTGGCTCATAAGCTGAAAAACCAGAAAATAACTAAAATCAGCACCTTTAGTCTAAATTAATTCACAAAACTAAGTAAAAAGGATATAAAATCATGTGAAATTTTGAACATATCAATGCAAAAACATGATAAAAAACCAACGGTTCAGATTAAATGTACTTTACAAACCCAACGGTTCCTGTTGGAAGAAATCATATTGTAACCTCGAGGTTAGTGTAATGTAAATATTTATTTTGAAAATGTTTTGTTTTCATTTCCACTGCTAATAAAACTCTCATCAAACTCATTTTAACAAAACACAAAAGGGCTTAACGTGTTTCAGGAAGACTTGGGAGTATGATGCTCTGACGATTGGGCATTGTGTTCTCAGGATTCTCGAGGCAAATGAATATTTTTCGAACCGTAATTCCAAAAATGGTTTTAACCTCCAAACCCTAATTCCATGCTTGAAACTGGAAACCCCAACCCTATGCATTTTTTGAACCCATTCTAAAACCTTTCTCAATCCTCGAATCCTAATACTAAACCTACTCTAGGGTAAACATGGTAATATTGTACACAACACGAATTCACAAAAAAAACAACACAAAACAAAAATTAGTATTTGGGTTTGGGTTATTGGGTCGGTATTATATCAGGTTGACCCATTAGCCACTCGTGAGCCTAACAGGTCATTTCAGTGTTCATTTGAAAATACACGAACCAATAAGCGGGGGTAATTTTATAATTTTCTATTCCAAAATCCCTACCTATCCTAGCATCATCTCTTCATTTGCGTCGTCTGAGTGTCTCAGCACATTTTACGGCAACGCTTCATTTTCTCTTTCTCAACTTAATCTTCTCTTCTTCTTGCCATCATCTCTTCATTTGCGTTGATTAATGAGTGTTTTTTCAATTTTTAAATTGAGCTTGAATTGATATATTCATAGTTCGATTGTGTTGGGTTAAGCCGAGGAGAGGTATGTTGTGTCATTAGTGGAGGTTTATATGGTTTTTTTGGTCATATGGAGGTTTATATGTTTATCTCTTTCTTCCAAGCTCAAATTCTCCAAATTTCTTTTACCTAATATTGGGTAAAAGCTTTGTATAGATTGATTGAGTAATTAGGATTGGGGGAGGAGAAAAGAAAGATGAGAAGGTTGATTGTACGTGGTTTCATTTTTTATATAATTTTTTTTCTCAGTTTTAATTTTTTTTAAATTCTTGACAGGTGAAACGGGTTGTGTCGTGTGATTCACAAATTGTTACAGGTTGCGTTCGTGTTTGATATTTTCCACTTGTTTTCTTAACGGGTCGTGTCGTGTCAACCCATTAAGCAAAGAGGGTTGGCACGAACATAACACGAATGTCACGTCAACTCTAGGGCACTTAGGGTTGAACACTCACGTAACTCAACCTAGGGTTTAGGGTTGGTACGATATAACTAGACCTAACCTTAGGTAGTTGAGTATGTTTTGTGGTAGCTTTTAACAAGTGGTTTTTTGTTGGACTAGGAACTCCAATTACCCAAGCAAGGTGTTAACGACGTTGTGGTTCAGTGATAGACTTTGTGGGAGCAAGCTCAAATTTGGAATCCAGGTAGGGGGACTCATTCCTGGACTTGTATTTTCATGCATGTACTATGATAATAGATATTGATGCATGGGGAAATTGTATAATTTGTGATTGTCATTGGGTGCATGGTTTTGATGATATTATGGGCACCAGCTCAATTACCCAAGCAAGGTGTTAACAACGTTGTGGTTCAATGATGGACTTTGTGGGAGCAAGCTCAAGTTCGGAATCCAGGTAGGGGAGAAATTATAGAATAGTACCGTACTACCACCTCAGCTTATGATACTTCCATTGAAAATATGCCATGTGTCATTTAAGAATGATAATTTTAATTTTTTTTACAGCTGGATTTGGAATCTAATTATTATCTTTCAAATAAAACTAAGAAATAAAAAAATCAAAAAAAGAAAAAAGAAAAGAGCCACAACCCACCCCGACCCGTCGTCCACCTCGTGTTGCCTTCTTGGCCGATACCCACTCCCTCTCTTTTTCTTCCTCCCTCCCCCCTCTCTCTCTCTCTCCCTCCCTCTCTCTCTCTATGTGGTCCTTCTCACTCACTTCAACCACTTAATCATTGTTCAATCCTCTTACCCTTTCAGTGGCTACCCCAAGACTAGCTTTTTTTTTCTTCTCCTTTTTCTCACTAATTTGTTAACTTCTAATTTTCAAATTGCCATCAGATGTGAAGAAAGTTGGGGTGGGAGGTGTCTATTAGTAGTAATTGAATGAAATTGGACCCTTTTCAATGCTGATGAGATCTTGCAGGTTCATTTACGGGTTCAAGAGATCTTGCAGTTTTAGAGAGAGAGAGAGAGAGAGAGAGGAGGAGGAGGAAAAAGGGAGGCAGTGCGGTGGCGGTGTAGAGAGATTGGGTTGGGGTGGGAGGTGGATTATGTCGTCTTCTATGTTCTTTTCTTTTCTTTTAGTTTTTTTTTCTTTTTAAGTTTATTCTAAATGGTATACATGTTTTAAATCCAGCTGTAAAAAAAGTTCAATTTTTTTATAAAACCATGACACATGGCATATTTTTAATGGAAGTATCATAAGCTGAGGTGGTAGTATAGTACTATTCTATAATTTCTCCAAGTAGGGGGGGACTCATCCCTGGACTTGTATTTTCATGCATGTACTATGATAATAGATATTGATGCATGAGGAAATTGTATAATTTGTGATTGTCATTGGATGCATGGTTTTGATGATATTATGGGCACCAGCTTTGTGCTTTAACGGTGTTCCAATTATGATATTCTTATGGGCACAAGCTATGTGCGTTAACGTTGTTCATATTAGGATGACTTGAGAGAGATGGGTTGTTAGAAGTATGCCCTAAAACCCAATCATTAGATGAAATCTTTCATGGAAACTTCGTTTAAACCAACCGTTTAGGTTAACATAAAAGGGCAAATATGTCTACTTAGGTAACTGTCCATACGTGACCATTGACCTATTTGACAAGTCCATGGATTCACGAGATAAGGAAAGTGATCTAAATAGGTTAGATGCAAGCGGACCTTTCCCTATAACACAAACCAAAATGTTCCCGGTCATAGGATTGTTTGTTGGATAATTTGGTTTAGGGATGCTACTTTTCCTGCAAAACACCACATAAATAATTATTAGAAAATTGTAATTTATATTGATATAGTAGATTAAATAAAATTAATGAAATTATAGCAAAATACTTATCTTTTGGGATGTAGAAGATCGTTCTCCCTGATACTTGAGTAGAATTATAGTTTTAGGTTGAGGCGTGTCATTCATTGTCCTTAAGAGTAGATTTCGCCCATCAGAGACAATGTCTCGGTGTAGCTAGGTTGTATGGCGCCCTACCCTACAGGATACAACAACCTATGACCCTCATAAGCGTACACTCGCAATACTTGGGTCGGATGAACAACTCGAATCTTTCCCTTGATAAAAGAAAACAAATTGGAACACAAACTCAAGAATGTGAAGGAGAAAATAATGAAGAAATGTGTCTATCTAATTTCTCTTCTCATTTTAATACATAGCTCAAATGGTTTATTATATTGGAGATTACCAACTCCAAGTGAACGTTGGGTTTTTAACCAAGCAATTAAACCACATAAAACACTTGCACGTTAAGAACAAAATTTGATCCCAACTAAGCAATTAACTCACGCAATAAAGATTGGAATCAAAACCTTCACCAACTATTGTAAACCAAATACATTTAACTTATTTAAATGATAAAATAAATTGATATAAAAAGTAACGGTAATAACTCAATTAAAACTAAAGAGGAGATATCAAAACCGACAAAGCTAACAACTAATATAAAAGTATCAGGTCATAGATTTTATAAATATAGAAAATAATTGCAGTTTCAAAGAAGTAATCAAACCACTCAAAAATCTGGAAATATAAGTTCAACATAAAATAATTAATAAAATAATTTTGTATTTTGAAATACTTACAAAAATTCCAACATTGTTGACATTGATGAACCGCAAAGACTGGTACACACTATATCTGTTGAACTAGGAGGATGATTAGTCTCAAGTCATTTGTGTGTGGACATTAAGATATGTGCGTAGGTGCTCGCTAGAAAGTGAGTTCACTGAACACAATCAAACTAGAAATCTTGTATGGAAGTTCTACTTACATGTCAAGCAAGATTTCATTGGTTGCCTTATGGATGCATAGTCGGTCTCTGATTGTATCATAAGGTTGAGCTCATCTCTGGACTAGATTCAAGGTAATGTCGGGATCTTCAACAAGTCCATAGAGGCAAGTGAGTGTACTGACAAGGTTTCTCAACTTTCAGTAAGAGGGAGAGAATGTTCTAAGATATGATTCAGGAATCTCCAGCCGGAGTAAGAGCTCAATTAAGAAAGAGTCTTCTGATTGTGCTTACGTTGAATCATATAGCCAAGACCAATCACATTAGGGATTTGACATGAATTCTGTATACTATTTATGAGATCAAGAACATTAGGAAATAAAGTAGGATCGAATTGCGTTGTAATTCCAACTAAATGGGTTCTCCTAATATATTATATATTAGCTTGGGTAACTGATATGTTGCTAGACGTAACTCACAATTTGTGGAAGCCTTGAGGATATTTTGTAACTGGGTCCTCACAAAGGGAAAATTAAAAGGGAGTTTTAATTCACAATCGATAAAGAAAGAGTTCATGATCCCACACGGCCTCGCTAATTAGAACCTAATAGATCGCACACCTAGAAGCTTGTAATTTGGATAATAATGGAAGATGATGAAAGCAACGGTTAAGTCGATTAATTGGATCAATTGATTAAAGAGAAAATTAATTAAAGAGTTAATTAATTACGTTGAAATAGAATGAGCCTTGAAATGGTTTAAGAAACTAAAGGCCCATGAGATTTTAGCGAAAGGGGGTTGTGAAGAGATAAGTGGGACAAGTTCGATCGAAAGGCCCACCCTCTTTGTGTCGTCCAATCTCTAACTCCCATATTCCCTACAAATGCACCTTTTAGTTCATTCTTTCCTTAGGGTTTCAAGACTTGCAAAGGTGAGGAGGAAGTGAGAGAAAGCATCAAATCTCTCCATTTCTTAGGCAAGCTAAAATCGGTCCCAAGAGGACTATTGCTAACACCACTAACTCCTCTCGTGTGCCATCATCTTTCCAAAGAGAAAGCTTGGTGTGGAGTTTTTGGAGGTCAGTAGTTTGTGACTTGGAGAAGAATAAAAGAAAGTAGATCCTACCACCATCACTTGGTGGAATACTTGGGTGTGACTCAAGTTGCACTCCAAAGGGTGAGTTTCTATCTACCTTTCTCTCTTTATTTTCAAGTATGGTGGTTTATGTGGCACATCAATCTTTTGAGCCTCAAGATCCTTGAAAGGTTTTGTATTTAGACTCTAGAATTTTGTTTAAAGTCATTTGTTGCCTATCAAATGAATATTTGATAAACTAGATGTCTAAATAAACCTTTGTTTTTGAGAAAAACACAATCTTTCCTTAAGGGGTCACATAGCGATGATTAGCTTAGGATAGCCTATGAGTTGTAGCCAATGAAACGGACACTCGTTGCTACTTTACCATGCGTGGTAAGAGTAGTTGGCCTATGGATCAGTCATCATTTGATGTTACTAGGATCCTAAAAACTGTTTATCATTTGATGTTACTAGGATCCCAAAAACTGTTTGTGAAAGCTGTGTAAGCATATCAAATTATTTGTAATCTACTAACTATTTTTGTTGTGCATTGGTTTTAATGTTTTTAGTGTACGATATTAATATGCAATTACTTTAACCAAATTACTTTCAACCCTAGCCAGGGTGCCCGTCTGTTGGGTAAATGAATGTATGTAATGCTCACCACTATATTTTGGTGTAGATTACATTCAAGTCGACTCTCTGGACATTGACTAGGCCAGTGGCTTGGCGGTGGAGGCTTGTCAACCTTTTTCTTTGCTTCTCGTTTGTCATCTTAGTTGTGAAATTCGTTGTATTTGGATGTTGTAAATCCTTTTGAGCTTTTTGGCTTGTATCTATTCAGTCTAGGTTTTGAGTTTTTGAACTTCTTCCATTTTGTATCTTTTGAACGAGGTTGCTTGTAAAGTTAAACTCTAGTAATCATTGGGGTTAGTACTTATGCAAATTTTACGTTCAAATATTTAGTTTAAAGTTCGGTTGTCACTGAAATACTCTGATCCAACCTGTGCCATCCCAAAATAAAAAAGGGCTTAATGTAATTTGTGAGAACACTTGGAAATATAACACTCTGACGAATGACTGTTGTATTTTCAAGATTCTCAAGGTACGTATCACTAGAACTCAGAATTCATCATGTTATGATTCGTATTAAATAAAAATAAAGTTTTGATTATTCCGGCGTACCTTATGATTCGTTTTTGCAATGTTTTCAACATCTTAATTTTGCTAACTCAAATGCCTTACTTTCTAATTCTATTGAGAGCGTAGTGTTATGATGTTTGTTTTAACATTATAACATTGCTTTGTCAATATACCGTGGCATTGTTACTTGCCCCATTTTTAAGGCGTGAAACATATCTTCTCCAAATTTAAATTGTTTTAAGCCCATTTAATTGAAATAAAATAAAACTAACACACACAAAAAATTAAATTTAAAATTTAACACAAAAAAAACACACACACACAAGAAAATGGAATATACATATTTGAATTTACATCTTAAAAAAAAAAAAAAACCATCCAAGGAGTAAAGGGAATGTACATGTGGCTTTACACTCCAAATTTACAAATGCTAAGTAACAATGTGCAGACTTCATTACTAGTGTTGTCCCACTAGAATTTTCTTACTTCATCACAAGGAACGAGAAGGAAGACGTGGTAGCATAGCATCTCCATTTTTCTGGTTTGAGTTAGTTCTGAGTGTGGAATTATGTGGATTTGCAGAACGAGGACGAGAGTGAATTTGGGTTGCTTAGGGAGAAGAAGGTGGTTGAGCAGTGGCAGTGGGAGTGAGGAGGAAGTGAAGGGGAAGAGGATCGCAGCGGTGTGGGGGAACGGGGACTATGGGAGGCTTGGGC
Organism: Prunus fruticosa; assembly: GCA_018703695.1. Classification (NCBI taxonomy): domain Eukaryota; kingdom Viridiplantae; phylum Streptophyta; class Magnoliopsida; order Rosales; family Rosaceae; genus Prunus; species Prunus fruticosa. Next base: position 36,624,754 of record CM031920.1, read on the forward strand.
TCGGGAGCTTGGACTCTCAGTGGAAGCCTGCCCCTTTGCTTCCCTCAGCCTTTGGCGACCAATGCCTTGAAGCCATCGCTTGCGGTGGCGCTCACACTCTCTTCTTAACCCGCACCGGCCGCCTTTATGCGACTGGTCTCAATGATTTTGGACAGCTTGGAGTTCACGATGATATAGCTTATACTAATAAGCCCCTAGAGGTTTCTGGAATTGACAAGGAAATTGTTCAAATTTCAGCTGGGTATCATCACTCTTGTGCCATTACAGGTATTTTCCATTCAAAATTAACCCTAAGTGTTTTGCTTGCAAATTGCAAAAAAGATTTTGCATTTAATTGTATGGTTTTCTGGCAATGAAATTATGTATAGAATGGGAGGGGGAGGGGGAGAGGTTTTGGACCAATGTTTTAACTGTTAATTATGCTCAAGTTGGTAAAATCATGTTAATTTAGACTTGCATTTATGAAATAGTGAACTGCCTATCTTGATCCTGCATAGGCATTTCAGCATCGAATGCATGCGGAAAGTTGTTATACAGGATTTTTTTTTCATTTGATGAATGTGACTTGCCCTCTTTTTGTTTTTTCCCTTCCTTTCCCTGTAATGGAAATGCATTTTTCCTCATCAACTACATTGATATGTCCTGCAGCAGAAGGAGAATTGTACATGTGGGGGAAGAACTCAAATGGGCCACTTGGCCTCGGAAAAAGTAAAAAATCTACTTTATATTGATTCTCTAATAGTTCATCTTAGTTTCTAAGTTGTGAAATTCTATACTCTAGTTAAGCACTTCACCAACTCAGTCTTTTAGCCATTGAAAAAGCAAAACAGGACAGATTGGAACTTGTATTGATTCTCTTCATATGCAGGAGCGGCAAAATTAGTTTCCCTTCCAACCAAAGTTGAATGCTTGGCTGGAATCACCATGAAGATGGCAGCTTTGGGATCAGAGCACTCAGTGGCTATTGCTGGTATATGATTTTATTTTTGGTCAACTTTGCTAGTCACATACAATCATTATATTCCTTTTCTGTTTAAACCTCATTTATTATTTATACCTCCTTCATCAGATGGAGGTGAGTCCTTTAGCTGGGGAGGCGGCTCTGGAAGACTTGGTCATGGCCACGAATCAGGCATTTTAGGAGTTTTCAAAAGTACCAGGTGGTATTTGATTTCTTTTATTGCATTATTTCGCTACATAAATAGACATATTTTTCTCTTTGGTACGTTGGAATGAACAAATTGGTTAGGAATTTAGTTAGGAAGTTGAGTTCGATGAACCACTGATTTGTCCTGCAACCAGCTATGTAAGCTGGGAAAGTGGGCAGAGGGGAATCATGTTGTTGATTTGTAATTAGTTTCTTTAGCAATAAAAACTACGTTAAGGGTTGTATCAGGTCTCAGGATCGAAACCTGTCCTGTCCAGCTGCTGTAACAGTGCCAAATTACTGTAGAATAGGGATCCCAGCGGTAAACAAAAGAAATCTAGAGAGAAACCAATAAAATTGAAGTTAAAATGAAGATAATTGAGTTCTAGGGTAACAAACCCAAGAGAAAATCTTTAATCTGATTTTCTTTTATTATATTGATAAAAAAACCTGAAAACAAAAAGATCTTAAAAGACTATTCTAATAGGTTACAGTAGCCCTCCTAGTATCCTACCCCCTTTATTATTAGGGTAACTAATAAATCCTAGTCCTACGAGGATTACTTAATAAATCCTAGCCCTATTAGGACTACTCAAATAACATAAAATAAAACATGATAGTTAAAATAACTAAAACACCCAAATCATCTTGAACCCTAGCCTAGTTGACTAGCAGGTCCAATTGGTGTTGGAAAGCCTTTTAGATGCTCCTGCATCAAGTACTCATTATAGACAATGGGCACACAAAGAGTGTGTTGGACATGCCACATGGGCACGTCTCCCTTCTGGAAGTGCATATTATATATTAATAAATTTGGGTTTCCATATTCTCTTTGATACCAATAATTGCCTTTTGCAGCGAATATACACCAAGGCTTATCAAGAAACTTGAAGGGACCAAGGTATCAATACTGGCTGAACTATCAAGTTGCTGATTCATATTACTGTACCTGAATATATCTGCTAGTGCTTGGTTAATGTTTTTGTTTCTTCTTAAATGTTATAAATGCATAGGTTAAAAAAGTTGCTGCTGGAATGCTGCATTCAGCATGCATTGATGGTACTTTTTGGCCTTTTTATGGTGATCCTTTTTTGTGGTATAGCATCGCGTGCTGAATCTAAAAGATTGTTGTTATATCATTTGCTTTTCCATATTTTCAGAAAATGGATCTGTATTCATATTTGATGAAAGAGCTCTAGATAAAGTGGTAAGTCAAAGATGGTGCTTTAAATGATGTTGAACATCATAAACAGGGGTAGAGCCAGGGTCTTGTTTTACTGAGTGCATTGCAAGCATTTATATTATAATGTTGGCTTTTGCAAAGTGAAAGTCTCTAGTTAGACAATTGAAGTCTATTAGTAAACCACAATGAATACTTTTGAAAAATTTCTTGTAGTTTAATTGTTTTACCTAAGCAAGAGAAAAATACTAAAAAGTCCTAGAAAAGTAACTTTAAATTCGTTTTAAACCAATGATTATAATCAAACCACAAAATGATGTTAAGAAAACTCATAAACTTTCAAATTCAGGACGTGCATATCATAGGAAAATCAATTCTTATAAGGAAATATGGTTTGTATGCCAAATTTGGTCATAATTCCTTTTACTGAAAAATAGGGGTCTGGAACGAGGAGCAAACTGCCCAGCTCAGAAGAAGTTGCATGTGGTGGCTATCACACATGTGTCTTAACAAGTAATTGATTATCTTATCATCTTTCTAAATTAAGTTGATCGTTGTCATACCATTCATCACCATCACCGTCATCAACATTATTGTCATTCATAATTCGTCATCTTTTCATCATCTTCTTCTAAGGTAAAACAAGTTCATACAATCACCAACCCAACTCGCATCGTATGAGATTGATTCATAATTAATTAAGGGCGACCCATGAAGGATGAGTCTTAACACATCGCATGAGATGTTGGCACACAATTTACAACAAAATGCAATGAGCTCAGTTCCTCTCTTTCTTTTTCTGATGAAAGACATTTATATCTGCACCAAAATATTTTATTTAGAAACAATCCTTAAGTTGAGTTGCCTATTCCTTAATAGGGTTGACAGTGCTAAAGGAAAAAAAAACCCGTCGTTGCTTGTTCCTTCTTCTGAATTAATGATGCCTGTGATATGGAAGTACCTTGATGCTCTACAGGCCTTCTCAGTTTCATTTTAAATTTTTTTAAGATTTCGGAATTACTTGAATATAATAAGTGTCACTAATTTATTCTGAAAGTGTGTTCAGGGAGGAAGCCACTAGAAGTGAATTATTAAGGGGGCAATACCCATAGTTTGGACATATCATAATTTTTCGAGTGCTTCCTAACAAGGATCCTAAGCTTGTGGCTTGATAGTTGTGCATTTTCATCCTTTCCATTCTGCATTTTACTCTCTTTATTCACTCCAATCATCAGTTGCACTTTAGCCTCTAAGTGCTTTATCCTACTATGCCATTTTTCTTTTTATGTAGGTGGTGGAGACCTGTACAGTTGGGGTTCAAATGAAAATGGGTGCCTTGGCCTTGGGTATATTCCCCTCCTTTAGTTTTTATTTATTTTTTAATTTTTTTTGCTACAACATGTGCTTCAAATGTTTTTGAGTGCTGCTTGAAACATTTTTTCAAGTCTGCTATTAGTTACAGTTTCAGCATTCAGAATGTTGATATCATTGTTGGTTTATTGATTGGTTTGTTCTTATATTTTGGTTTTCAGTACTACAGATGCTTATCATCAGCCAGAAAGAGTTCAGGGTCCTTTTTTGAAATATCCTGTTGTCAAGGTTTACACTTCACTTTATCCAGACTAATTGCTTTTTGGTTTCTTGTATAACATTGTTTGCTCATGGAAACAGCATAGCATGCTTTTATTCCTGATGCTCTTTTGGTATTCTCTTAATCATCTTTTGAGTTATGAGGTTGGGAAATAAATGAGAAGAAAATTTGTCTTAGTGACTATAAATAACCAAAATTTGACTTGCCAAATCTAATATTCATATGCTTAATGTACTTTATAATTTAAATCTGATAGCTTCAACAAATGTGCATATACAGGTTTCTTGTGGTTGGAAGCATACTGCAGCAATTTCTGGTAAGAACTATATTTATGGTTAAAACCAGATTGCATCGTTCTTTGGAGTAGTAATGTAAATTTATTGCTTTACACAGTATTGCATGATAGTGAACATGCAGTTCACTCCAACAGTATAGCAAGTCTCCAAAAAGAAACTATAGACTAAACAGAAAATTAACACGCAGCTGACTTCCAATCTGTCAGAATATTAAGGAAAAAAGAAAGAAAAAGAAGATAGGTCCCTAAACTCTGAAGAGACTGATACCAAAATGGAAGGCCTAAATCTAACTTTGTCCCATAACTCTTCCACCACATGGCCACTATAATCTTCAAAAATCCTTTTGTTCCTTTCCATCCAAATAACTGAAATCACAGCTACCACGCCTGAAAGAACTTTAACCTTCTTACCAGCCCTTTTAACACCTTATGCCTTTCACATAACAAAGAAAAACTGCTCACTAGAATTATCCAACACAAGTGAACCTCCCTAAACAGCTTCAACCAGACTACCCCCTGCCTCTCTTTATACATCATCCACCGTTGAGGAGAAAGAAAGCATTCTTTCTTGTCCTTTAATCATGTCACATTTTAACTTACCACGCGCCACAATCCGATAAAATATTTCCAAATCAGACCAAATGGTATAAAAACTGGAAAATCTAAATTATCACTAACAAAATCCATTAAAAAATTTGCTCAAAAAGCTTCTCGGAAGATTCTAAGCTCCACCCTCTTGCAGCACCCCTCATAGGATGTAAACAAGCATTTTCCAGTATCAGCAACATTGAAATTCCTCCCAAAGGGCAAAAGAGAATGATCAACAAAGCTATGAATGAGTTTATTGTGATAACTAGACAGATTATAAAGTTTGGGAAACAAGTTCTTCAACAGATTTTCCTCACCTCAACCCAACTGTCTTGCCAAAATCTAACCCTGGCCCAATTCCCTACTACTAACTGACAGCAGCCACATAAAGATTCAGAGCTTTGAGATATGTCTTTCATTCGACTTCAACTGGACCCCCTCAATACTGACTTTGCGTCACACATGTTCACCAACTACTGGCTTCAAAAGCTTAAGCTGTTTGGGAATGAGCCAACATTATGTATCAAGCTTACACCGTCCCTCGTGTGCAGCCCCCATCCTGCATGTGGACAGACAGATAGAGGGGGACAGAGAAACATGTTGTTATAGCCCACCCTGCAACCTGCAAACTATTAAAGAAGTGGGGAATAGGACCTTTTTGGAACCTTGCTATTTCTATTTCCAAAACTCATCTCTACTGACTGAAAGTATTCATCCAGATATATTTTAAGTTTTACAATGGCAATTTTATCATTCCTGCTACTCACCACGGTATCAACTATATACAGCGACGAAACAGTGGTACCACCTTACATATTCACATGCAAAGTTAATTATTTTCTCTTCAGAGCTGTACTGTGTGACAGGTTAAATTCTTGTTGAACATTATCATAAAAGCAAAAACATAGCCCAATCCTGTTGTGCTTCCATGCTACTTCCTCCTATTTTTTTTCATAGCTTTTATAAGAACACTATCAATGTCACAATCTATATTGTTGTCCAGTTTTTAGTACTATTATGATGTGGTTTTATCATGACTTGGTGCTGTAGTCTCTCTCTCTCTCTCTCCCTCTCCCCTATTTTAAGGCAGCTGGAGTTAATTATGTAAGTTTGTGTTTGTTAACAGAAGGCAATATTTTCACATGGGGTTGGGGAGGTTCCCATGGAACATTTTCTGTAGACGGACATTCTTCTGGAGGACAATTGGTTTGCTTCTAGCTCTCCTCTATAACTTTTTGTTGGGCTTTGGTATGATACTTTTATTCTGTGAATTAACTCTTATTTGATTTCCTTTGATTGATAGGGTCATGGAACTGATGTTGACTACATAAGACCTACAAAGGTTACTTTTGGGAAGAATGTGAAAGCACTACAAGTATCTTGTGGATTCAATCACACTGGTACCGTACTTGAATACACATAAGCTTCAGCTGCTGCAGTCTCAGCGTTAAGAAGTGTAGTAACTTCATTCATTCATTCAATGTACATCATTTCATGTCATTCGTCACGAGAGCATCAACCACGCATGGTTATACTATACAAGACTATAGATAACAATTTACGAATTTCCTTTGTGTAGTTTTAGCTATAAATGTATTCATATGTATATGTGAAAAAAAAACCAAAAACAAAACAAAACAAAAGTCCAACCATACAAATTATGGGACTCAATTTATTACAGTGATAGTTATATCATGTACAAAGATTTTCCCCAGTCATTATTGTATTTCATTTGAACAATATTCGTTCTCGGCATCTTTTGTGTTTGATTTGCTGATCAAAGCTTGTTTGGAGTCAAAGAATATCGACCTGGCAATCCAGATAGTGAGAATGTTGTTATCTCGTGGGATTAGCCCGGGATTGAGCACCTGCATTGCTCTGATTCAGCTTATTTCACAGCGTCGAGGTGCTTATAGGGAGATTTTTTGATTGGATTGTGAAGTTTTAGAGAGATGTGAAAAGGGTTGCTAGGATTAGCCCCAATGTGGAAACTTTCAATGCATTTCTGTTCGGTTTTTATCAGGATGATCCGGTGGAGAAGGTGAAGGAGATTTGGGACCAAATGGTGGATTGGAATTGCTGTCCTAATGGTTATAGTTATAGTATTTTGCAAAATAGTTATACCCTAAATCCTAAATTCTTTATTTTACAAAAATTATTAAAAAATACACAAGTATGAGAAAAATAAATCAAAAAATGCTATGGACTCCTTTCGACAATGCCTTCAATATTAGAGGGCTAAAATCAGGATTTCATATATTTGAATTTATTGCCATCAATGGCTCACACAAACCTTAGAGTTATGTTAGGAAACTATAAGTACTATTGTGCTTTGTGTAGAAACAATTTTGAGTTTTGGTTGTCATTTTAAATTTTATAACTAACATTAAAATTTTCAAAGCTCTAGGGGAAAGACAATCTCTCAATGAGTGTATAGCAGTTTTCGGTGTATTTTTCAAATTTATTTTGAATTTATTATGAATATTATGAATTAAATATAATTAAAAAAATCATATTAATGGGAAATGACACGTGGAAGGTGCTCATAGGCTTACTCTCACATTTTCAATGCATGTCGCGACAACAGTTTTAAAGAGCGAGATGAGATATAAATTACAACAAAACACGTCGGTAATTAAGTGGAACACAACGTTGTAGGTTAGTACAACATCTTTTATCTATATTTTGCGGTTGTAGTCCCCTAAGACGTCAATAGGTGGTACAGACTGATGTTGTTCAGAATTACCACGTCACTATTTATGTAATTACCGCCATCGTAGTCTCTTAAGATGACATGTAGTTGTTAAAAGTGACGTTGTTTTGCATGACGACATCGTTCATTATGTAATTATCGTCGTCACAGGTAAGTTAAAACGTCGATATGTTGGTAAAGACCGATGTTGTTTGGAGTTACGACGACGTCTATTATCTATTTACTGTCATTGTAGTCCGTAAGATGTCTGTACGTTACTACTACCGTCATCATTTGGGAATTAACGTGGATTAGTGGGACCCATCTGGATGTAAAGATAAATTATGTTAAATCGAGGCCGTTCATGTGTTCTTTCACTTTCAATTTTCACTTAGGGTTCCAACTAGAAATTCTCATACTTCTGGCCCTTGGCTGCTGTCATCACTTCAGGCCTTGGCTCTGTTTCACCTCTCTAAAGGTCCAGATTTGGGTGGGAGGCAATAATTTGAATGTTGGCATGTATGCATCTCTCTCACCTCTTTGAAGGTTCGGATTGATGACACATACATCACCAACATTCAAAATATTATCTTTCTCAAATTGGTGGTTCGATTGGTGGCTCATTTAGTACATAGCTCTCACTGGTACGATTTCATATCTATTGGTATCTCATTTGGGATCTCATTTGCCTTTCTTTAACGATTTCGTTTAGTACATTTAGTAAATAAGCCTAAAAATTATATCGCATAATACAGTTTTTTTATATAAATTGTCATGTTTTTACATATTACATGTCATTTTATTGATCTACCGTCATTTGTTTGGCCATACGAATTTTGCCTAGAAAATAAATCTTAAAAAAGCAATACATAGACGACGGTAGTTACAGAACGACCGTCATATAACAGAAATATAGACAACGGTATTTCCAATTACCATCGTTGTAGGCTACAAATAGAGAAATTAAATCTTAAATTTAAACTTTTACCTTCATCTAATACGTCATGAATTTATTTTTACGGCTATGGTATATTAAATTAATACAACGCTTATTACGAAATTAGCGACTTGAATTCCTATAATATTATATGACACTCATTATGACGAAATAGCCGTGGTTAGATACAATAAACTCGGATGCTATATTCTACAATAAAGACGTGGTAAATTACATTTACCACGCCCGTTTATTTATAAAGACCATCGTCGTGTACTAACTCAATACGTCGTAAAATAGTAAAAGAGCAACGTGGATATGTTTAAATTTAGATGTCATTATCGATGCTACTAGTGACGTGGTTGACTACAACTTTACACGATAGTAAGTTTATAATTACCGTAGTAGTACAAGAGAACTTCATACGTTGTCAAGACAAAAATTACCGTTGTGGTTAAGTACAAGTTAACACTGCGGCAGTCTAAGTAAAACATTATCTTTAATGTTTATGCCGGTGGCTTTATACCTACTGTAGTTGTTTAGGGTTAAGTGTTTACATAACTGGAAATAACATGTTTCATAAGACGGTACTTTTTCAAGTTCGAGGCGTTGTGTTTTAAAATACCCCAATGGATCTTGATTTTTGAGGTTTTTAAATTACTGATCAACAATGGTTTTCTATTTCCATCGTCTTTCTAAACACAACGACGGTATTTATTTCTTCTATCGTTGTTTTACTTCGTCTTTTTTCATTTTTGTAGTAGTGAATGATATGATACACCAACCATGTAGTAATGATGAAAGTTAAAACGTAATTTTCTTGACTATAATCATATGATGATATAAAGTACGAACTTCAATCAAGGAGCTGTATCATTCATATAAGACGAATAACATCCAAGATAAATAATATCTTAAAGAAGCATTTTATAAATGGTTGTATTCTAAAAAGAAAAGTGGGAGCCTGTTCATAGTCAAAAGGAGAATCACCCTCATCAAAAGAGATATTCTTCAAAAGAAATCTAAAAAGGAAATAAAATGAAAGGTTCATATGCTTATCAAGTATGCGATCATATATGATATGACCAAGATACTGCAAAACGAAGTTGCACTTAATACAAGCATATGTTAAGGACAACATTGTAATATCCCAAGATCCAAACCTTGGACAACTAATAAAGCATGTCTTTTGAGTTATAAGAACACAAATACACAAAAGGCAAAATAAGGGAAGAGAGATAGTATTAGAGCCTCAGAGTGGAAGCATACACCTGAGTGAACTCTAATCGAATCCTTATTCCTATAAAATAGGAACAGACTCTAGAAAATCATTCTAGATAATCTTAGACATTGTAACATTAAATGGTTCACAACCAAGAGCTATACATATCTATGTAACAGAAGTTTGTATGTCAACATCCTTTTTGGATGAAAAGTAAAACTCCTTTATAGGAGTAGTTCCTACCATGAAAGATCAATACTTTGAAAGAAAGAGAAATTCTCATGGGGCAATAGCTCAAGCCGAGGAACTCAAGTCTCATTAAGAATCCAAAATTCAAAGAACACGTTATATAAATGAGCTGGTAACTCATGACATCGATCATCTCTAAGTTGTGAAGAAAGTTGATATAGCATAGATCACAAAAGCCTAGAACTATGGCTTGATAAGCGTCTCAAGTTCAAACACATTGTGTGACTGCTTGGCTTTACGTGCAAGTGGAAGACTATTAGATATATGCCCTAGAAGCCAATATAAAAATGGAATATTCTAAGGATATCATATAATTAATATAATCAAAGGGGTGTGAATGTTACTCTAAGATACATAATGTACACAAAGTAACAAGTTCATAGATAAAGATCTGAATGGAAAGCAGTCTAAAGAAGTTAGATTCACGCGACCTTTTCATCATAGTAATATTGAATCCTAGTAAAACAAATAATTCTAAAGTTGTGAAAATGCAAATTAGTCCTTAGACCTAAGACATCACGGTTGTCTTGTGTATGAGTTGTTTGTCTTTGAGAGCACCATACAGTCGTATCAAAAGGATGTGACTTAAATGTGTTCATTGGGATACTAATGTGATTAATTGCAAGTTGACAATATCGCTCAAATTAATATAGTGGTTAATAGAGTATCGTTCCAACAAGGATCAAGTTAATCTATTAATTACTAGAGTGATTTATTTCTAATTATATTTGAATTAAATGATAAGAGGATTAAGATGACGAAAATGTAATTAAGTAAGTAAAATAAATTGAGTTTAAGTAAATAATGTAAAAGATGAAAACAAAGATAATAAAGCACTAAGACACCGATTTCACCTACCTAATCCCACCCAAATCCTTCTAGCTTGTTAATCCTAATAACATGTTGATAATCGTTTTCCCTTACCTCACCAATACTCTCTTCTGAGTTATATTAGTTGTATGCCATAGCATCAACCCACTCTATTCTTAGTAATGGATTTAGATGGCTAAGAACCCATTAAGATTTAAGAAAAACATTAAAGACTACACGAACCATAACTTAATCTTCCGAGTTAACTATGTAATTTCTGGTACTTGTTATAAGAAGATTTTTAATAGGAATCGCCTTTCCGGTCTCAACCCAGTTCTTCCAATCATACAATTAGTGACCAATTAATTGAAAGCATTAAGAACGGTAGCAAGCACTCAACATGTATAAATAAATAAAATTAACAATATCAAAAAATTTGAGTATTCATAGCTAGGCTACATCGTAGCCCTAGTAAAAGAAATTAGTTCATGAATGACTTATTGAGAAAATCATGATGGTTATATAGACATGGAAGACACCAAATTCTCCAAGTAGAACACCAAGGTTGCGCAAGCTCTATTCGTATTCTCCTTTGGGTGTTTCGGCTATGAGTATAAATGTGTAGGAATTTGATGGTCGAGGATGATTTGATTAATGGCCAAAACTCCCTATTTATAATACTCCTAGAAATCCTACATATCTAAGGTATAATTACAATTGTTATAAAAATAGGATTCCTTCTAATATAGAGTCTTATTTATTTCTTCTTCTTTGACTTGGTAAGACTTGAACCATCTTGAACTAGGAATGATTTGGCTTCTTTACTTGATTTGCACGAAATCTTCATCTTCTTGTCCTTTTTAGCACACTTTCTCCTATTTCTACTATTCCTTCACAAATCTCCAATTAAAACAACCAATTTAATCCAAGGAAATCAACAAATAAATAAGTAAATGAGGCATAACATATAGGCTTATCACATACTAGAGACTAAGAGAGGTTTTTGTTCTTATCACAACATTGTACATTTTTTGTAAAAGTTCTATATATACAACACAACCACATCTCATAATATCATTTGATAACGTAATTCTTCACCCAATAGGTTATATACTTGTATCACAAGAATGAGAAAGTAAAATACTAGGGTTGTTAAAGAAACTTAACTCAGCCCTAGTACCAGGTCCTGGATCTAGGAATTTTTCAGTGACGGGGTATTTAAAAGGCTAAAATTTAGGCAACCGATACTATAGTCTATATAGTATATCAATTCATATGAACAAATTCCTGCCATTTACACAATTAGTCTACCGAAATTCATATCACATCATCAATTAATCTAACCAAAATCTATCAATTAATTTAACCAAAATCAATATAAACTAATCTAATCAAAATGCATATCAATTTATCCATTAAACAACTAAATCATTATTCCTCAAATCATAATTTAAAAAATAAATAAAAACTAGAAGAAACAAAACAGGTGCTTAATGAAGAAGAAAAGAGAAGAAAAGAAAACTAGACCTTGACTACGATGTGAAGGCACCTTTAAAGCAAAGAAACAATGCTTGCCTAAGCCTTTGATTGATATTACATTTGGAAATGCCAATTGGGTTTGCTTTGTTGAACAAGAAAAAAAAAAAAGAAGAAGAAGAGATGATATCAGCACGCACTAAAAAATCCAAAGAAGAAGTAGTTGCCAATTAGGTTTCCTCTTTTGAAGAACACTTTTTTTGCAACGCACACACATTTTGTTTTGTTTTGTTTTTTTATAATGGCCTGGTCCAAAGTGACGTCGTTTGGACCAAGACTTTAAAAACAAAATACATGCGTGCAAAACCTGCATGCGGCAAACAAAACACACTCTCTTCGTTTTGAGGCATTTTCTCAAACAGTTCAAGGGCACAATTGGAGGGGCATATCCGGCATCAACAAGTGTTTTCCGGTGAGGGGAGATGCAGCTGCCCCTCCTTGCGCCTCTATAGATTCGCCACTGCCTAATACTACTATGTATTTTAGAAATTCCAAACTTGATGTATGATAAGATTATATATATATACATACATAATCACATCAAACATCAAGTTTGTTAAAAAAACTCGTTAATTAATTGAATTTTATTCAATAGACTTAGCTACGATAAATAAATATGAGAGGTTGCAAGTAAGAAAATAAAAATTCATAAGTGAAAAAATGAAAACTAGATTTGCTATTTTATTGGGGTTTGTTTTAAGGAATAGAAAATTAGTTATAGACCCAAAAGTATTAGGGTTTGTTAGGAATAACCCACATGATTTTATTTTTTGATGTAAAGTGTAAATCCATCCTCATAATAATAATAATAATAATAATAATAATGGATAGAACACTAAGTTGTCTTGCAGACCAGTGGTCTCAGGTTCGAATCCTCATCATTATCATAATGTGGTGCTTTAACCTTCTTCTTCTTTTATTTATTGCTATACATAACAAGCAAACATATTAATCGACTATTGTAGTGGATTCATATTTATATGGATTTTTTACATAACTTTTTAAGTGATGGACTTTTGAGTTCATCCATAAAGTATAACCACCTACTTATGTATGGTTCAATAGAGTTAAATGGTAGACTTTTAACGACACAACAAGAGTTATGCTTTTATTTTCATGGAACATACAACTAGACCTATTTTCTCTCCCATAATTATGAAATAAAAAACAAAATGAAAATACCTATAGGATGGCTTAACACACTTAAAGCGTAAAGTTAGTTTTTTTAAGTAGTTAGGAGTATTACAATAATACAAATAAAACACGCCAAGGGGATTGATACGGTGTATCAATCCTGTGCAGTTTAGAACGTAAAATCAGAGAAAAACACAGAAAGTATTTTACGTGGTAAAACCCCACCTCTGGGGAAAATCCACGGGACCTGATAGTCCAAGGCAAATCCACTATAGAACGATGATTACAAGAAGTATACAAACTTGTCCTAGACACTCTAGACAACGTACCAACTTCTTCGTAACTCAACTTCTCACGGGATTTCTCCTTCTCTCCTTATGTTGAATCCGATTCTTGACGCGATTGATCCAAGCTCGCCGGAGGTATGAGACCTTTGTAACTTATGCAAATGAATGCAGATGAATGCAAGGACAAATCACCAAGATAATCTTACTCTTGATGATTTATCCTTATGAATAACAAAGCACAACAACTTTCTTTTGTGTATATGAAACTCAAGAAAAATCTAAACGTTGAAAGTTGTTGTTTGAATAAAAACGAAGCCTTGCTTTTTATAATGGTTTTCAAAACTGGAAACAAGATCAATTAGTTCCTAATCAACATATTAGTTTTCCAAAAGTAGACTAATTGATTTTCAATCAAAGAAGACTTTTTAATGTTTAAAACTGGAAAACAATTTTAATCAATTGTGAGATTGAAATGTTAAAAAGTCTTATTTAATCAAAATGTTAATCAGATTGTGAGATTGAAATAATGCTTGAAATACCACAATCAGAATGCATGATTGAATGGAGAATTTACCTTAGTAAACGTTGATTGACAAATCAGCCTTCAGATCATATCTTGGAATTTTGACAGCCACAATCACAACTAATTTACCATCTAAACTTAGTCTAATTTGTCTCTAGGAAATTGCCAATCACATAAACAATACTAACACAAAAAATAAATAAACTGATTGGCACACACTCATGCTTGTGTAATTTCTAGCATAGATATGATTTCGAGTCAAGTTAGGTCGGGCTTGGGTTTCAATGCCTTAGCCTAAGCTTGTCTCCACAAGCTCTTAGAGCCTAACCAGGTCAGGCTAAGTCAATCAATGAAAATAAAATATATTCAACTATATTTAATTTTAATTTTTTTTAATATTCAACTACATTTAAAGCTTTGATCTTTAGATTTTGGTTTAGCCTATAAAGCCCTAAATTTAGAGACTAAAGCTTAACCTGAAGTCTAGCCATTGGCTTGAGTACAGGGAATTTGGGATATTATTGCTTTTGCTTTTGAATATGATGCTATTGCTAAACGCCTTAAAGATTTTTTCTTTGGTCGGGTTAGAGGGAGATTGAAATGAGGTTGGGGGTTTATATAGAGAGGAATGGGTGGCTTACATTGATGTGGAAGGATGGCCATCTCTCCCTGCCTCTTTCTCTCTATGATCCTCTAACTTTTTGGTTGGGTTTGATTGATTTTTCATGTTTGGGAAGATGATGACCTTGTTAGTTGGGGAAGATGGTGGCTGGCTAGGGATGAGGATGGACTTTTTTACCCCTACATTTGACGGCAACATTGACTTAATGTAATTGTAGGACCAAATGGCCGAATAATAAAGAGTATGTGGACCATTTGAAAGAATACTTTAGTTAAGGGACCAAATGCAAATCGTGTATAAGTTTGGGGACTACTTGAGTTTAAAAACCTTATGAAATTATGGGGTTTTTATCATGAATGACCCCTTAACTTGTTAAAAGTTATTATTTCAATCCTCAATCTTTCATATCCTTCAATGTTGTCCTTAATATATATATTTTTTTTCCACACATTAATTTGATCATGTTATCGCATTCCATATATAAAATAAAAAAATTGGTGAAGTTGGTCGACCAACTTTGAAGGTGTAATTTTTTTGTCAAAATACAACCTATTCTTATGAGACAAAATGAAGCTCACATATTTTACTGAATAAATCTTTTCACTTTCCTTAATGGAACCCAAATGTGAAATTGTAAATATAGGGCAAAGAACTTTGTTGAGAAAATGAAGTATGTTTAATTTTTTTCTATTGGGGGAATGAGCTATATTTTGATGAAAAATATTAAAGATTGCCAGGTAATGAAATGTGACAATTTTTAACTATTTTTTATTATATAAAATGTGATGAAAATGACCAAATTGATGTGTTTGGGGGGGGGGGGGGCGGTTGTGGGTGAGCCATGAGAGAAAGAGAGGAGAGAGAGGTGGCGTGAGAGCCTTATGTATTTTTGCTAGGGTTTTGGAATTACCTTATGTGTGAGTTATGCTTGTCTTTATATATAGAGTCTCCATCTTTTGGTAAGGTTTGTGGAGAATAATTCCCACAAATAAGATGATATGATAAATCAAGCATATTCAAGCATATTCGGTGGAAATCGAATCCTTAATTTAGGGAGATATTCCTATCTTAAATCAGGATAATTGGCTCATTAAATGGGATTTTAATTAGTACAATTATTTTACATAAGGAATATTCCATCTTCCACATGTCACCTTCTATGGTTTTAATTAGTACAATTATTTTAGGATTATTTGCAGCAATGATCCCTCAACTATACCCCAAGTCACACTTTGGTCACTCAACTCAAATATTAGTTGTAGAGGTCACTCAATTAAGTGTTTTGTTGCACTGTTAGTCCTATCTTCAAGTCTCTCTAACGGTAGGGACTAATGGTGCAACACAACACCTAATTGAGTGACCAAAATGTAACTCCGAGTATAGTTGAGGGATCATTGCTACAAATAATCTTAACTGAAAAGTCACATTTGCCCATCAATAATCTAAGAGATGTTTGCCACGTCATCATTTTAAATAGAAAAAGTAACAGACTTGACGGTAGGACTAACGGTGCAACAAAACACCTAATTGAGTGACCTCTACAACTAATATTTGAATTGAGTGACCAAAATGTAACTTGGGGTATAGTTGAGGGACCATTGTTGCGAATAACCCTTTATTTTAATTAGTTATGCTTGCCTTTAACCATCTTGTATTAGGGTTTTTTTGTTTTTAATAATTTGCAACATTAGATTCCTTTCCTTGAATTTGCAACATTTGGGTTCCTTCTTAATTTTGTCTTAACCATCTCATATTAGGGTTTTCTCTTTTAGGTTTTTTTGTTTTTAATAATCTGCAACATTAGGGTTCCTTCTTGGTTTTGTAACTGTTCTATTGTGCTATTGGCCTGTGAGGTGTTAGCATGCCTTTTTGGCTTTTAATGAAATCGAATTTTGACAACAACAAAAAATGAAAATTATTTTATTGCTTTCTAGTGAAAAGAAATTATTGTCAACCCATATGTGAGAGAGCCTAAAAAAAAATTGTAAATGTATCTTAAAACTTTTAAAGAAGAAACAACATATAATCATTTTCCGAACAAGTACAACAAAAAAAATTAACATATATATATTTTAAGTTGAGTGAAGCATTTAACGAAAACAAAAAGTCAAGTGAAGCCTGCGTGATAGGAAAATAAACAGCTTTTAATTTATAGTTCATGTTTAGGAGAAATTATAGAATGATACTGGAGGATGGCCACATGATATAGCTTGTACATATGTTATAATATGAGTGACGACATGATTCATATTCCTCCTTTTAGGAAATAATATCAATAAATATCCACTTATATTATAATATTATAAAATATGTACAAGTTATACCACTTGATTGTACTACCGAGTGAGATAATTTATTTTTATTATTTTGGTTTTATGAATTTAACTTTTTTTACTTGAAATTACAAATTTACCCTTATTACTTAACTGAAAATTTGATGAAAGTCGAAAAAGTTAATGGCAATGGCTACATTGGCTGTTTTGATAAATTCAATTGTTAAATTGACTGATTTGTTAGTTTCGGAAGATTAAGTTGGATTGGGATCTAATTTGGGAAAATTTTCAGCAATTTACTCAAATGAAAAAGGATCAAATGGAGTGAAAAATAGGCCAAACTATAAGAGATTAGGCCCAAATGAAGAATACAAGAAGAAATGATACACAAGGGGTTCGACAGTTGAGATTAAGAGTCTTAATTGGAAGGCCTCATCATTTGGCCGGTAGGCTCATGGGCTTCCTGGGCCTGCTCGGCCCATTGAAAAAAAGCCCAACCTGGCCCGTTATGAGATTTGAGAGTGCCCGGCCCGCTTGGGCTTGGGCTAGACTTGGGCTTCGGTGTTTGAAGCCCGGCCCGTTAGGCCCACATACATATATAATTATGTATACATAAGGATTTAGGATTAGGATTACATCACTTGAATGACAAATCCCCATCTTTCATTTTTTTTTTTTTGTGTTACTTGTTTGAAAAATTGTGTTTGTTTCCATTGAATTCTACTCATTCCTAGTTTATAATTGGATGATTAGCACATTAATTTATGTCATTTATTAATACAATATATATATGGAAAATGCTAGGGAGACCAACTTGGGATACCAACTCTCTAATAGAGCGTGGGACCCATTGTATTGGTGAGCTCCACTTCTATTAGAGAGTTGGTACACAAGTTGGTATCCCAAGTTGGTCTCCCTAGCATGACCCTATATATATATATAATAAGACGAACAACATATCATATCACCAAACATAATCCTACCACCAAATATAATCATACTTTTCTTTAACACATCACAAAACATTTGCATATTTATTCATACCATCCTTATAAAAAAAAATTTTACACTTAATATTTTTTAGGCCCATTTCGGCCCGGTCCGAACCCGATGGGTTTTTTCAAGCTCGGGCCATGAGATGGACTTGGACTTTGAATTTTGTAAAAAAGCCTGGGCCAACCCAATATTTTCTCTCTCCTCTTTAAAACCTAACCCGACCCAACCCAAGCCCATTAAATTTGGATCGTGCTAGCCCGGCCCAACCCATTGATGAGCCCTAATTGGAACCCCCCAGAATTAGGTATTAATTGGGCTAAAATATTTAGTTATTACTTAAAGTTACTAATATTATTTGAATATTAAGTATTGAAATGAAAGGATCAAATGAAGTTAAAATGGGCCAAACTCAGGAGATTAGGCCCAAATGAATGAAGAAATGATATATGAGGGTTCGGTGACTGGGATTAAGAGTCTTTATTGGAACCCCCAAATTAGGTCTTAATTGGAACTAAGGCATTTGGGTATTAATTGGGCTAAAATATCTAGATATTATTTGGAGTTACTAATATTATTTGACAGTCCCGTTCTCTTGGATCCCTATGGCCCAAGACTATGATCACCCACCCTTAGATCTAAAGGGCTGAAAAAACCTAGTTTAAAAAATCTATTTTGTTTTACTTTTTACTTCATGACATTAATTTTACTTGAAAAAACATTAAAACAAAAAAATCAATTTGGGTGTAACACGCTCTCAACCCAAAATCAAAAATGTGTTCTCCTTCCTCCAATCTCTCGCCGCCATCGGACCTCCAACTCCGGCCACAGCACCCATTCACCTCCTGATAAGTTCATAATTTCACACATTTGCATGCCTTCTTTACTTGGTAATTTTGTTTAGTTTCTCTTTATTTCGAGTCACTTACCTATGTTTGTGTGTTTTGTAGGTTAAGGCAGCAAGAGATCACATTTGATACAATCCATGCATATTAAGGGCTGATTGGCATGAGAGGATTACAACTTGAGGAATTTAAAGCAAAATGGTGCAAAGACGTGCAAAAGCTGGAGATTGAGTTAGAAGTTCATTTCGAGCTTATCTTCTTCATCCGAGCTTGGATTGGGCCAATACTTGTGTGGTTGGATCAGATACATTCTGAACTTCATAATGGACATCTTAAAGTTGTCATTTGATTCACCCAAGTCCAATTCGTAAGCCCTTGAAGCTGCACATCATGCTGACCTAAGGATGAGCTGATGGATGCTTGGTCATGGTGAGCTAGGCATGAGGTATTGGGTTCTGGATGGAAGCTTGGTCATGCTGACATAATGATGAGCTAGGGCTGCTGGTGGGATTTATTGGTGAAGTGCAGCAACCAATTCTGATTTTTTTAAACAGAAGTGTTGTATGCATTAGCCATATTAACTTCAGATTTGTCACTCCCCTCTCCCTATAAATATCACTCCCATTCTAAACATTATCATAACTCATATCCTGAGATTCACAATCCCCTCTCACACATTCACTTCATACACACATTCAGATTCACCACAAAGTGAGGAGAGAGCTAGCTGCAAAGGAGGGAGACTTGGAGCTGTCCTGGGAACTACCTTGCTGCCACCAACTAGTTCTTCTCTTCTCTTTAATCTATCTATGTATTTCTTATTTCTGTATTCTTAGTCATGTGTAACTAATACATTTAGTTAGGGCTTAGGATGAAGCCCTAGTAATGAATATTCAATGTTATGGATGATTTCATAGTTAATTGATTTCTTTGCTTTCATTGCCAAGTTGTTAATCTCCAGTTTATTATGTGCTTGATGTATGTTTTCTTGGAGTAGCTAACTAGAATTTTATGCATCTAGCACAGGTTGGGAAGGGGTTTAGATTCATCAATTCTACTCTCCCTTCACAAGCAACACATGAATGGCCTAAGAATCATTCAAGGGGTTAATGACCATAGGTTGACTAGGACAGATACCATGTTCTAGGACTTGTGTGATTATCATATTCTCAGGGAACTTAATGACTCTTGTATGCTTTATTCTAAGTAGATACTATGCTTAGGTTGCATATTAGAGATCACGTGTTGTGTAGATACCATGCACAATTACATGCCTTAGGAGAATCATGCATCATGCACCTAGATACCATAGGCTTGTATGCGATAATCTATTGTTAATGAAGCTTGAGTCAATTTCTATGCATTCATAACTTGGATAGGAAGACTAGTGGTAGATTCCAAGGCTCTAACACTTCTCAATCATTGTTTCACAACTTGTTGATTCCTGCTGCCATTGTTACTTTCTAGCACTTCCATTTCATTATCTTGTTTTCATCTCAACAACAAACCCCCCCCCCCCCCCCCCATTTCGAGTGCGTGTGTGGTGCTAGGATTCTGTCCTAGACCTTGCAATTTGTTAGTTTCTTTGTTTTATGTTTTTCTAGCATTCTAAGTAATTTAACTTATTTAACTTACAACCAAGTTACCATTCTCCGTGGGATCGACCTCGTATTTACATAAGCTATACTATAAACGGTTCGTGCATTTGCGAGAATTAAAGTTGCTATTTTTAATAACTCATTTTAGTTGTTAGGAATAGGCTCAACAAGTTTTGGCGCCGTTGCCGGGGAACCGGTAACGATGGTGCTATAGTTAGATTACTTTGAGTGTTTCTGTTTTTGTTAAGTTTTAATTTTTTTATTTCGTTGGTTTTTCTTTTTGTATTCAGTTTTTCTTTGTTATCTCCATTTGAAGGCACTAATTTGGTTCTTGTGTGTGCATATATGTCCGAATCTGAAACTGAGCCACTATCACCAAGAGCTGCTGCTGTACGTGCTGGTTTGAGGAGGAATTACAGTTCTTCAAGCGTTGAATCTAAGAGCTACGAATCTGAAGGTTCAAGCAAGATGGCAGAGATTCCAAACAACAACAACAATAATGATGAAGGAGGTGGTGCGCTTGTTGCCCAACCTCGGAAACCCCTGCGTGAATTTTCCATTCCCAAAGTCACCGATCAACCTTCGTGCATCGTCTATCCTCAACTCACAATTGACAGAAATTCTTTCCAGCTCAAAAGACTAACAAGATTAGAAAGGAAATTCTTGGTTTCACACAAAGAGAAGGAGAAGCTTTTCATGAATGCTGGGAGAGGTACAAGGAGATGATGAGTTCCTGCCCACACCACAACATAGAGAGTTGGATGCAAATGCAATCTTTCTATGAAGGTTTGCTTGATTCCGAAAGGATGATGGTAGATGCAACAAGTGGAGAAGGACTGATGAACAAAACAACAGATGAGGCCTTTACTCTCTTTGAATCGTTGAGTGCTAACTCTCAACAATGGAGCTACAATAAAGGAAGAGGAGCTCCTATGAAAGCTGTGGTCTCTGAGGTAAGTACTAATAATGAGATTGCTGCAAAACTTGATGTTATGTGTTCTTTGCTTCAACAGGCAGTGACTGGCCCTCCAGGAAACAAAGTGGAAGTTCAAAACCAAACTTTTGCGGACCACATGTTAGAGCAAGCAAATGCCCTTCAAGGAAGGAATCCTCATAATGATCCTTACTCAAACACGTACAATCCAGGGTGGAGAAATCATCCTAATTTTAGGTGGAGCAATAATTCAAATGTGCAACAATCTCAAGGACCTCCCCCACGATTCCAAATACAACAAAGGCAATTCCAGCAAGCTCCCCAACAAGTGCAAGAGCAAAGGGGTGATCAGATGGGGGAATTGCAAGACATGTTCAAGAAGTTCATGGGGCAGCAGATGCAAACCAATCAGAATCTTCAAAATACAGTGAACAAACTAGAAGTGCAAGTTGGGCAGATTGCATCCTCCTTGAGCAATAGAGCATCCGGAACTTTTCCGAGCCAAACGGAGGTTAATCCAAGGCATCATGAGCAAGTTAAAGCGGTGCACATCTTGAGAAGTGGTAAACAAGTTGATAATAAGGTTGGAGATGCCAATGAAGAGCAAGAAGAGGGAGAAAACGTGGAGATCATTCAGCCACCACAAGGGCAGCCCCAGGTTCCCCCAAACAGCACCTCAATGCTCCTGGAGAGAGCACAGGCCCTAAGGTATCATCTAATGCTGATCAAGTTCCAATTTCAACTAATGCTTTTAGGCCTATTGCACCCTTTCCCAGCAGGTTATCAAAGTCAAAGAAAGATCAAGGCTTGGATTAGATAATGAAAATATTCAAGAAGGTGCAAATCAACATACCACTGCTCAATGTCATTGCTCAGATTCCCAAGTATGCAAAATTTTTGAAGGATCTATGCACTAAAAGAGGAGATTCAAAGAGCATGAACAGGTTGCATTGAGTGAAGAAGTGAGTGCAGTCTTACAAAGAAAGCTACCTCCAAAGCTAAAGGATCCAGGTTCGTTTTCTATACCTTGTATAGTTGGTGATTTTAAGTTTCAAAAAGCTTTGCTTGATCTTGGTGCATCTATAAACCTTATGCCATATCATGTTTATGAGAAACTTAACCTTGGTGAGTTGCAAGCCACATCTGTGAGCATTCAATTGGCAGATAGAACTATCAGGTACCCTAGGGGCATTCTAGAAGATGTTTTGGTGAAAGTGGAAGAGCTGATTTTGCAAGCTGATCTCTTGGTGTTGGAAATGGAAGAAGCACCAATTCATGACAATCAGTTACCACTCATTCCAGGTCGTCCATTCATGGCAACTGCCGGCACAATTATTGATGTGAAGAAGGGTACATTGACCATGAACGTGTTTGATGAGACAATAGCATTCAAGGTGTTTGAAGCCTCTAAGTTTCCAAGTGATGAGCATGAAGTTTTCCAGCTTGATGCAATTGATACTATGGTGAAAGAAGCACTGCCAATGAGTTATTTGGAGCCTATTGAAGCATGCATCACACAAAGCATAAGGAAAGAAGAAGTGGACAGCTTAGAGGCTGTGATCTCTCCTTTACTTTTTGAGCTTGTCTGCAGCATGGATAGCTACATAGAAGTTGGAAAGAGGTATGCAAACCAATTTGAATCTTTACCCGCATCTACTAATAAAGTTTTACCTTCTATTGTGCAGGCACCAGAGTTGGAATTAAAGCAATTGCCAACACACCTTAAATATGCTTATTTAGGTGAAAGTGAGACTCTACC
Source organism: Prunus fruticosa (assembly GCA_018703695.1). Classification (NCBI taxonomy): domain Eukaryota; kingdom Viridiplantae; phylum Streptophyta; class Magnoliopsida; order Rosales; family Rosaceae; genus Prunus; species Prunus fruticosa. The sequence continues at coordinate 36,647,969 of CM031920.1, forward strand.
TGTTATCATTGCCTCACACCTTGAACCAGATGATGAGAAGAAGCTTTTGAGAGTTCTAAAAGAGCACAAAACTGCGATTGGATGGAGCATTGCAGATATCAAAGGCATAAGCCCAACATCATGCATGCATAGGATATTATTGGAGGACAATGCAGTGCCTAAGAGGGATGCCCAAAGACGTCTTAATCCAAACATGAAGGAGGTGGTAAGGAAAAAGGTAATGAAGCTTTTAGATGTTGGTATTATTTACCCTATTTTCTGACAGTAAATGGGTGAGCCCAGTACAAGTTGTCCCCAAGAAATCAGGTATCACAGTGGTGAAGAATGAAGCAAACGAGCTTGTGCCTACACGGATGACCACGGGTTGGAGAGTTTGCATTGATTATAGGAAGCTCAACACAGCAACAAGCAAGGATCACTTCCCTCTTCCATTCATTGATCAGATGCTTGATAGATTGGCTGGCCATAGCCACTATTGCTTCCTTGATGGATATTCAGGTTACAACCAAATCGCCATAGCCCCAGGAAGATCAAGAGAAGACGACCTTCACATGTCCCTTTGGCACTTTTGCTTATAGGAGGATGTCTTTTGGTCTTTGACAACGCCCAGCCACTTTCCAGAGGTGCATGATGAGCATTTTCTCCGACATGGTAGAAAGGTTTATTGAGGTATTCATGGATGACTTCTCTGTTTTTGGTGATTCTTTTGATCAATGCTTGCATAACTTATCTAAGGTGTTGGCTAGATGTGAACAGAGTAACCTTGTGCTTAATTGGGAAAAATGTCATTTTATGGTTAACAAAGGCATAGTTCTTGGTCATGTCATCTCTAGTAACAGAATTGAGGCAGATAAAGCTAAGATTGATTTGATTGCCTCTATGCCCTTACCTACTTCTGTCAAAGAAGTACGTTCTTTCCTTGGCCATGCAGGTTTCTATAGGCGTTTCATTAAAGATTTTTCTAAGATTGCAAGGCCTTTGTGCAATCTCCTTGCCAAGGACATGGATTTTGTGTTTGATCAAAACTGTGAGAATGCTTTCAATACTTTGAAAATGATGCTCACAACTGCCCCAATCATTATGCCACCGGATTGGAGCTTGCCTTGTGAACTGATGTGTAACGCCTCAGATTATGCTGTTGGAGCTGTTTTGGGGCAACGAGTTGATAAGAAGCCACATGCCATCTACTATGCTAGTAGAACCCTCAACGATGCCCAACTCAACTATTCCACCACAGAGAAGGAGTTGTTAGCTGTCATATTTGATTTAGAGAAGTTCAGATCTTATTTGATTACTAACAAGGTCATTGTTTACACTGATCATGCAGCATTGAAATACTTGCTAGCTAAGAAGGATGCCAAGCCACGCCTCATTAGATGGATCCTCTTGTTGCAAGAGTTTGACTTAGAGATAAAAGATAAGAAAGGAAGTGAGAATGTGGTGGCTGATCATTTGAGTAGATTGGTGCATGTGTCTAATGAAGAGGAAGATTCACTGCCATTGCATGAAAGCTTCCCTGATGAGCACCTCTTTTCTATTTGTGCTTTGAATTCTCTTAATCCATTGCCTTGGTTTGCTGATATTGTTAACTACTTATGCACTAACGAACTCCCTACAGGGTTATCTACGTTCCAACGTGACAAGCTTAGGAAGCAAGCAAAATACTACTTTTGGGATGATCCATACCTATTCAAGCATTGTCCGAACCAAGTAATTCGAAGGTGTGTGCCTGAAGGTGATTTTAAGAGCATTCTAGAGTTTTGTCACTCCCATGCATGCGGAGGCCATTTTGGAGCAAAGAAGACTGTCAACAAAGTGCTACAATCAGGTTTCTTTTGGCCTACCCTTTTTAAGGATGCTTATACTTTTTGTGCTTCATGTGATAGATGCCAACGGATGGGTAATTTGCATGCTAGAAATCAGATGCCTCTCACTAACATCTTAGTCATTGATATATTTGATGTTTGGGGAATTGATTTCATGGGCCCTTTTCCTACTTCTTATGGATTTAAATATATATTAGTTGCTGTCGATTATGTTTCCAAATGGGTGGAAGCCATTGCCACTAGAACTAATGATGCTAAGATTGTGATCAGTTTTCTCAAAGGAAATATTTTTACAAGGTTTGGCACACCGAGAGCAATCATTAGTGATGGTGGTTCCCACTTTGTTAACCAAGCTTTTGCAGCACTCTTGAAGAAATATGGAATCACGCATAAGGTGGCAACACCCTATCATCCCCAAACTAGTGGGCAGGTTAAGATAAGCAATAGGGAGATTAAGTACATACTTGAGAAGACAGTGAACACCACAAGGAAGGACTGGTCCATGCGTTTGGATGATGCATTGTGGGCATATAGGACAGCTTATAAGACCCCCATAGGTATGTCTCCTTATAGACTTGTTTTTGGTAAACCTTGTCACTTACCAGTGGAGCTTGAGCACAGGGCTTATTGGGCAATCAAGGCATTCAATTTTGATATGAAAGCTGCTGGTGAAAAGAGGAGGCTTCAACTCAATGAGTTGGAGGAATTGCGACATGAGGCGTATGAGAACGCTAAGCTTTATAAGGAGAAAACAAAGCAGTATCATGACAAGAAGATTCTTAGGAAAACGTTTGAGGAAGGGCAGAAGGTTCTCTTATACAATTCACGCCTTAAGCTCTTCCCAGGTAAGCTTCGTTCTCGGTGGATTGGCCCTTTTGTTATTACTAATGTGTTTGATCATGGCGCAGTGGAGATTCAAAACATTAAGGATGGCAGCACCTTCAAGGTGAACGGACATCGGTTGAAACCCTACTTTGATGCCAACTTTGACGCCAATATTGAGTCTCAAGTACTCAAGGAGCCTCCACCACTCTCTTGAAGCTCACCAAAGTTCGGATGTCCGGCTGAAGACATAAAACTTAGCGCTTCTTCGGAGGCAACCCAAGGTGATGAGGAGAAGATAGAACGTGCAAGGAGCTTGCTTGCGTCCTAATCGCTTCAAAGGGGAGTTGTTTTCTAAACTCTAACATTTGGTTATATCTTTTCCTTATATTCTTTCCTTTCATTTATGAGGCATTGCTTGTTCTTACACTTTAACCATTGATGACAATGTTTCATTTAAGTTTGGGGGGAAGGATTTAGTTATGTTGTTTCAAATTGTCAAATTTTAAATTTTTTTTAAGTGTGTCTAGTGTCTAAAAACAACGCAGGATTTTGTGTGTCGTTTCATTATCCTTCCAAACACCTATGATAAGACTTGGATTTAATTCTAATATGGTTTTGCAGAAATTGATAGTCATTGTTTAAGGCATGTGTGTGATTCTGAGTGAACTTTGTCTTGCATGCCATCCTTGCACTTGTTGAGCACTTTGCCAAGTTAGTCCAATTTCTTGCTACTTGGAGATGTTATGCAATTCTACTTATCTCATGATCTTGGTTTCGTACTCTAGAACTTATTTGAATATCTCTTGAGACATTCTGTTGCCATACAATGCTAGGGAAGTGATTTAGGCCATGTTTGAACCGTTTGAGCCTTTCTAACCATCCCTCTACATATATTCATCCCTAGTCAACCCATTTGAGCCTACGTTAATCCTTTCTTTGTGTAAACCATTCCTACCATAATAAATCTCTGTTTCTTATATTTACCTATTCTTTGAGCAATTAAAGCTATCTTTAAAGGAGAGTCATAAGAATGCAAGGTTTTTGGAGCAAAAGTGAATCATTAGTGCCGTAACCCAAGTGTTGAAAGAAATAAGTTTGGGGGTATTGGTAACTAATCAAAAGAGGTAATGAAGTGTGACCAATGTAGTCACGACCCTAGGGTACAATAAGGAGAGATCATGGTGATCTAGGGTAAAGAGCCACAAAATTAGGCCAAATAAACACATTTGAAGTGCTGAAGTTATGTTGGATATCTGCTCATGTATGTGTCCTTGCTTGTTTTAAAAAGTTCAGTAATCTCTCATATTCTTACCATGCTTTAGTTGTGCTCAAGATGTTGTTATATATCCATAACCCCTCTTTCATTCAACCATTACCCTAGCCTCGTTACAACCCTTGTAAAGTCCTTTTGATTCTTGGTATTGTATGATATTACTGTGGAGAGCTGATTTGATAACGAGCTTATGAGGTTCGAAATTCTTGATTGTGTTGTAAGTGTGTGCGCATGTACTTTTTTGAGTTGCAGGCGTTGTCCTAATTTGGCATTCACACACTACACTTAAGGATGTCATTGTAAGCTTTGTACACTCTTGAATCATGTATGGAACTTAGATTGTGATTGTTGTGTTTCTTTGGAACCATATACTTTGGTGATTCTTTGAGGATATTGTTTGGAAGGCTAGCTGCTTATTTTTTGTTTTCTAAGTTGTAGTTTTATTTTGTTTTGCTCGAGGACTAGCAAAATCTAAGTTTGGGGGTATTTGATAAGTTCATAATTTCACACATTTGCATGCCTTCTTTACTTGGTGATTTTGTTTTGTTTCTCTTTATTTCGAGTCACTTACCTATGTTTGTGTGTTTTGTAGGTTAAGGCAGCAAGAGATCACATTTGATACAATCCATGCATATTAAGGGCTAATTGGCATGAGAGTATTACAACTTGAGGCATTTAAAGTAAAATGGCGCAAAAATGTGCAAAAACTAGAGATTGAGTTAGAAGTTCATTTCGGGCTTATCTTCTTCATCCGAGCTTGGATTGGGCCAATACTTGTGTGGTTGGATCAGAGACATTCTGAACTTCATAATGGACATCTTAAAGTTGTCATTTGATTCACCCAAGCCCAATTCGTAAGCCCTTGAAGCTGCACATCATGCTGACCTAAGGATGAGCTGATGGATGCTTGGTCATGGTGAGCTAGGCATGAGGTATTGGGTTCTTGATGGAAGCTTGGTTATGCTGACATAATGATGAGCTAGGGCTGCTGGTGGGATTTATTGGTGAAGTGCAGCAACCAATTCTGATTTTTTTAAACAGAAGTGTTGTATGCATTAGCCATATTAAATTCAGATTTGTCACTCCTCTCTCCCTATAAATATCACTCCCATTCTAAACACTATCATAACTCATATCCTGAGATTCACAATCCCCTCTCACACATTCACTTCATACACACATTCAGATTCACCACAAAGTGAGGAGAGAGCTAGCTGCAAAGGAGGGAGAGCTTGGAGCTGTCCTGGGAACTACCTTGCTGCCACCAACTAGTTCTTCTCTTCTCTTTAATCTATCTATGTATTTTCTTATTTCTGTATTCTTAGTCATGTGTAACTAATCCATTTAGTTAGGGCTTAGGATGAAGCCCTAGTAATGAATATTCAATGTTATGGATGATTTCATAGTTAATTGATTTCTTTGCTTTCATTGCCAAGTTGTTAATCTCCAGTTTATTATGTGCTTGATGTATGTTTTCTTGGAGTAGCTAACTAGAATTTTATGCATCTAGCACAGGTTGGGAAGGGGTTTAGATTCACCAATTATACTCTCCTTTCACAAGCAACACATGAATGGCCTAAGAATCATTCAAGGGGTTAATGACCATAGGTTGACTAGGACAAATACCATGTTCTAGGACTTGTGTGATTATCATATTCTCAGGGAACTTAATGACTCTTGTATGCTTTATTCTAAGTAGATACCATGCTTAGGTTGCATATTAGAGATTACGTGTTGTGTAGATACCATGCACAATTACATGCCTTAGGAGAATCATGCATCCTGCACCTAGATACCATAGGCTTGTATGCGATAATCTATTGTTAATGAAGCTTGAGTCAATTTCTATGCATTCATAACTTGGATAGGAAGACTAGTGGTAGATTCCAAGGCTCTAACACTTCTCAATCATTGTTTCACAACTTGTTGATTGCTGCTGCCATTGTTACTTTCTAGCACTTCCATTTCATTATCTTGTTTTCATCTCAACAACAAACCCCCCCCCCCCCCCCCCATTTCGAGTGCGTGTGTGGTGCTAGGATTCTGTCCTAGACCTTGCAATTTGTTAGTTTCTTTGTTTTATGTTTTTCTAGCATTCTAAGTAATTTAACTTGCAACCAAGTTACCATTCTCCGTGGGATCGACCTCGTATTTACATAAGCTATACTATAAACGGTTCGTGCACTTGCGAGAATTAAAGTTGCTATTTTTAATAACTCATTTTAGTTGTTAGGAATATGCTCAACACCTGCTTCTAATTTTCTCCATGAATAAATCACTTTTTTTTGTTACCCTCCTGTCTTTGTTGCTATTTCGTGGCCGCCGAGTAGGTGTAGGGTTAACAATAGTATCAGAAAACAAAACAGTGTCCCAATCAAAGCACTCGGTCCACTGCCATATACTTCTTGTTATTTCTCAATGAAATGGAAAACTACCCAGTCCATTCATAAATTTATTGCCAATTGCACCAGAGGGCCGTTGGATTGGAATTGGTAAAAAACAAATTTGCTCAAATCAAAATTAAAACGATTCGCCTAATAAAAAAAATTGAAACATTTTTTTGTTTAAGTTAAATTAATATGTCACGAAGTAAAAAAGTAAAACAAAACAGATTTTTTTAAACTAATTTTTTTTTAGCTTTTTTTTTAGCCTTCAGATTAAATTCAAGGGTGGATGGCTTCAGAACTCTTGGATCATAGGTGTCCATGAGAACGAGATTGTGTTATTTGAATATTAATTAGACTTAGTAATAGTTTTGGATATAAATAAATAAGTAAATTTTACACAATTGGTTTGGTTCGGTTTAGACCGATTTTTATCTTGAAAAAATTAGGATAAGTACTGATCCAAAGTGATTTGATTCGGTTTTGGAGTCTAGATTGACTTTTTTAGTTAATATATATATATATTTTTTTTCAACTTGGTTCATCGATTCACCATTAAAATGCCAAGCCCTAATTAAGACGGAGTGAACGGGTCAAGTTTTTAAGATAACCCAAGATGCTAAAAGGGTCATGGTGCGGCGTTTCCTTAGAAGTCTCGCGAGAAAAAGGAGAGGCTAGTGTACAGTGCTTTACCACAACACTTGTTATTTGTTTTTGTTTGCCTTTTTGCTCATGAATTTTCTTTTTCTACACGCAGGGGCTGAGCGAGGATCTTAATAAAGAAGGTTTGAAGAAACAAGAAGGAACAAGGGGAAGATGGAATAGTTTGAATGTTATTTCTGTAGTTTTATTTGCTATATGTGTTTTTGTTTTGTTATTGGGTTGGAATTTTAAATTTAATGGTTGCTAAATTTTGTTTGGGACAATTGGAAGGGAATTAGTGTTGCGTAGATTCAGCTGCACCAAAATGGGTTCAACTGCATTCTCAACTTGTGATACTCGCAAGTGCACGAGCCATTCGGTAGTATAGCATATGTAAGTGCGAGGTCGATTCCACAGGGATTGGTGATTGAATGATCCAATTCAATTTTCCTACACAAAATAAAAATGAAAACAAAAGAAACAAAACAAGAAGAAAGAATGTACATTACAAGAAAAATAAATTACAATTAAGAAAACATTAAGTAAACTAAGAGAACTTTGAGGAAGAAAGGAAGTGTTTGAGAACTTTGAGGAGGGAGAAGAAAGTGTTTGAGAAGTGTTTGGGAGCTTTAGAGAAGAGAGAAGAAAGTATTTGAGAATTTGGAGAAGAGAAAGGTGTTTGGGAAGTGTTTGAGAATTTAGAGAATTTGGTGAAGGAATGGGAATTGTGTTTGAGAACTTTAGAGAAGGGTGAAGTGTTTGAGAGATTTGGAGACTTTTGGAAGAAAATGTGTTTGAGAGATTTGGAGACTTTTGGAAGAAAATGTGTTTGAGAGCTTTGAGGATTTTGGAAGAGAAGAGACATGTGTTTGAGGAATTGGAGAATGTTTGGAAGAGAATGTGTTTAAGAAGTGTTTCAAGAACATGGAGACTTTTGAAGAGAATAGAAAAATGTTTGGGAAGTGTTTGAAGATTTAGTAAAAAGATCATATTACAACAATTGAGAACTACAAAGGGAAACTAAAAGAATTTGAGGGAGATAAGGGAAGGGAGCTCTAGAGAAGTGTTTGAGAGCTCCCCCCTTGGGGGTGTGTTTACAAGCTTAGAGAACTTCCCTATTTATAGGCCTAAGGAAGTTGAAAATCTGAATTATACAATAGAGTTCACTAACCACACTCACTTCACCAACTTACAACACTTAATTCACCTAACACACTATTGCATTTGAAAACAATTCTTCTTGTCATTAAGCTTAGTGTTGCATCATCCACTTCAACTTCAATTAATTCATTTGGCTGCTGCAAAATTCCACTCAAAAATATGTATTGAATATGCTTCACCAAACTTTCCCACAATCAACAACACTTCATCATGCATATGTCATGCATGACAATGCATTGAAGCCAGTTTGTGGGCTCGTTTTAGGCTTGTGGCTCCATTCTGAAAAATCTGGAAAAATATGGACCTTGAAGCTCTTTGAATTATATTTCCAAGCATATGCAGCCCAACTCAAGGAAAAATCGGGAAGGCCTTCAAATGTGATTTTTGGCCCAGTAACGCAGATGCTGCCGAATTTGACCTTAAGTTTCCAAAACATATATAACTTTCTCTAGAACACTCGGAATCATGAACCGTAAAATTCTACAGAAAATAGACTTCCGTATCTTTCCAATGATGTATGGCTCATTATCTGGTTCTTCTTGAGCAAGTACAGTCCAATCCGTGAAGTTGACTGATCTGCAGACACCGTTTTGAGCTAACTTGTCTCCAAAATGCAATTAGTGAGTCTCAAGCTTATTACACTGAAACAAACACAAAACTTATTAAAAGCACAAGTTTAACTCAAAAACATAACCAAATCATAAGTTAGAAGGGTACAAATTGATATGTAATTATGCACCGATCAAATATCCCCAAACCTAGATTTTGCTAGTCCTCGAGCAAAGCAAAAGGAAAACAAAGATAAAAAACAAATAAGAAGTTAACTAGACTACTTTCGTAGGTAACTCGATTGCATTTAGCATATGCAACAAGCCTTTAAACCTCTAGGCATCTCTAGTAGGAGGAGTTGTGTCTCCTGAGGGTTTAACAGATACATACCCACAAACGTTTTACTAACTCTACAAAACAAAGTAGTTAGAAAACTTATTATAATTTGTTAGTCCTTTAAACAAAATAACAAAAACTAAAATAAAAGCAAAAACTAAAATAGTAATAAAAATAAAACAAAAATAAAACTCAAAACAATCTTCCCGAACATTTCTGAAGAGAAATGACTCATGCACATGACTCAAAAGTTTTAACAATAAAAACTCAATTTTAGACATTATTCACAAGGTGGCAAAGTTCAAAACATAATATGCTCAAAGTGTAGTAGTGTGATTGCCAAATGCAACAAATTCCCCAATCTAAGTTTTCACACAATTTCAAAAATCATACAAAGCACAAATTCAACTTCAAATCTCACCAAAGTTATCCTCTCACAAATGAATCACTCGGAAGAGGGCTATAATGCAACACTCAGTTATAAACATGAGATTAGAGTTAAACCAGAAAGACTTAACTCGAAATAGAAAGATGAAGAACTTGCATTAATATGATCTCAAGAAGGATGTCAAACACTTAAGAGTAGAAGAATGAATGCAATTCAACCACATGACATTTAATATCAATTTAGGTCTTTAACATAGGTTGTAATGGGGCCAAGGTTGTAAGGTGAGTAAGAAATGAAGGGTATGGATAAAACAAAGTCCAAGGAACTCAAAATATTACAAGACTTCGAATCATCACAATGAGAATTTATTTTTACATGATCAAAACTCCTTATACCTTCATTTACAATGATTCATACTCCTTTATTGAACAATCACCAATTTATTTTGAAGGCCCAAAAATGAATTTTCAATCAACCACTACTTAATCACAACTTTGCTCTTTTCTTTCACCAATTGTGTGAATATATATTTTTTTGAAATGTAACACCTCTTCCCAAACCTAGTATGAAAAACACATCCCAATTAAAGCTCATGAGTTCCTTAGAAAGGTAAATATTTGTTTTTCAAGCTAAGGTGAGGAAATATAATTGGTAAATGAAAGAAAAGGTTTACATGTAAGCTCAAAATGGTTAACAATGGAAAATCATGCTTAAGCATGCATAAGGTTAGCTTGAAAGGCACAAACGATCCAAAGAGGGCCTTAATATCATTTCTTAAATGTCATGAAATCAAATTGCATGAGAATGAATGATTTTTAAGTGTTCAACCAAATCAATGAATAATGAAATCAAACAACAACTTAGATGACAAGAAACTAAGAGTATGTGTATAACACTCATGAATTGAAGTACAAGGCTCAAAAGCTCACTTTATATGGTTGGTTATATAAGTCTAATTTATGCTTCATACAATTCTTTAGATCATGCAAATCCTTTACTTGGAAAATTATGAAACAAATGGCAAGTGCAAAGGAGGTTTCAAACATATCATGCTAGAACAATGTCAAATTTATTTATTTTTTTCAATTTAAATTTTTACTCTTTTTTTTTATAAATTTTTTTTTAAATAAAATAAAATGAAATCCAATTTTCATTTAAGTCAAGCAAATATTTATCACAATCTCATCATATGTGTTCGGAAAGTGACTCAAAAACAAAACAAAACAAAACAGGACTCAAAATTTAAAAAAACAAGCAAAATTTTTTTTTTTTTTTTTTAAGACAAACCAAATTTACTTGCTAAACTCCAATACCCCCAAACCTAGAAATCAACATTGTCCTCAATGTTTAAAATTTAAGTACAAGCAATGTCATAATAACAAATGAAGGTATTAAAGCAAATAAAAATAAAATAAAAGAAAATAATTACAAAATAAAAATTACAAAACAAACAAAAAATAGAAAAAAAAAACTAACTTAACATAAAAGAAAACAAAGCAGCTCCAAATTGCAAAATGAATATATATTTTTTTAATTTCTTAAAACACACAAATATACAAGTAACTCAAGGATGACCAATTAAGGGCCTCAGAAAACACAGCCAGGGGATCCGGGAAGGTTGGAGGGGTCACAATGGTCCCGCTTAAAACCCAAACTTCTTAGACACCGAAGGTGTCGCCTAAAGAACTCATAGACACTGTATTGACGGAGACGCTCACTGGAGTTACCACGAGTCAGCTCATATAAAAAATCTTTTTTAATTTTTTATAAAAAAGAAACAGAAATTTAAAATAATAACAAGTAAAGAAAAAAGATTGAAATACTCCCCCTTGAAGCGATTAGGTCGAGCATGGATGCACTTGGAGGTCGCGACTTCTCCCACTGCTCCACACTTCCCATTCTTATGATCGAGGTTGCCATCTCTCTCCATTTTTATTGAGCTATTTAAATTGCTAGAACAAGCACACACAAAAACTTGAAACGGAATTAAAAGGATTAGGAAATAAATAAAAAATAACTAAAAAAACGAAAAGGAAAAATCAACACTTTCCATGTTTCAAAGTAACAAGCAACAAAGTAAATCAAACTAGCTTATGGAGTTCGTTCTTTCTCAAATATGATTATCCATATGGTGTGTGGTTTTAATCAAGTATTCAGAAAAAGCATTTAGCTATGGTGTTTAGTCTAAACACAAATTCCAAACCCATTAAGAACAAGAAGAACAATAAAGAACCAAGTAGAATTTAAACATGGTGTTTGTCTTCAATATCTACCCATTCATTCACTAATCAGTCCAAGAGTCATATGGTGTTTATGTAAACTTGAACAAGATATTTAATTAAGAGCAAGTGAATGAAACCATAAACAAGAAATAATCGACATGATACTTGAACCTTTTTTTTTTGTGTAAGCTTGGGACTCAAACCCAGTTCTCTTGCTTGTCAGGAAATTGTCCTTGTCCATTAGACTACAAACAAACACAAAACTTATTAAAAGCACAAGTTTAACTCAAAAACATAATCAAATCATAAGTTAGAAGGGTACAAATTGATATGTAATTATGCACCGATCAATTAGGCTAATTGTGAATTTGTAAGCCTAAAATTTTTTAAAACTTCAATTGGGCTTAAATCTTTTTAAAATGCCAAAAAAAAAAAGGGCCCAAGAGCCGGTCCAAACTGGAAAACTGAAAACCGAACCGGATATAAATAGGTTTGGGTTGGTCCAGTTCTATAAGGTGTTTTTATGAAAAATTGGACCATACCGGACCGAATGAGCAACAGTACCAAAAAATTCCGATTTCAGGTTTAAGAGAGAACCGAGCCGAACCCAATCTTGCCCACCCCTAGTCATATGTGTCACTGCATTCTGTTGAAACTTTTATTATGAAAATTATAAACGGTTCAAATACAAAACCCAAGATTTATCCCACCAGAATCTATCTTAGTGTTATAATTTGCTGACTACTTATTTGTCTGCATTCAGTAATTTGTCAACCACAATCTGTTTATTCAATTTACTTCTGTGCAACGTGTGCGATTTGAAGTATTGCAATACTGAAAATTCGCGCAGTTATTGTCCGTGTTGTGTGCTCTACTTTTTCTGTTCAGTTTCATGTAGTTTGTAATGGTACTAGAATCATATCTCTGTAGTTTGTAATAGTGTTACAGTGAAGAAACTAACTATTTGGTTAGACTATCCTAACTCTATTTTCTATTCATTTGGTGTATTTATAATTGTGTATGATTTATGAATTTGGATAGTATTTTATTATTCAATTTATTATGTGTTTTATGAGTATAGTTAATTAATATTTCCAACCGAAGATTGTTGGATTGGATTGTTTTCTGTTTTATTTACAACATTTTTTAGTTTAGACTGCTATCATTCCTCTGACTAGGATTTGTTTAACGATTGTTAAAGGAGTCAGCCAAAAAGAAAGAGCATCGAAAGTAATGGCGACCAAGATATGCGTAGTGATTCGATCTTTTCATCACCCAAACCTTTTGTGGGGCCTTCCACCTTCCACACGGAGGATTGCATTACCTGAATCACGAGTCCTATATACTGTGTTGCGATCACCTCATATTGATAAAATGTCCAGAGAGCAATTTGAAATGGAAATCAAGAAACAATATCTCGTCGTAAAAACACAACCGCATGAATTGCAGAAGTAGTTCTTTTGGCTAAAGCGCCAACGTATATTTGGAGCTCAATATAAACTCCTATTTTCTTGCATGACCCGCTTGGATAAGGAAAAACTGCAGGGATTGCTCTGAAGCAAGATCCTTGCATTGACCCTTCCCTGAACCAGAACCAGCTTAGCACCCCGCTGGATGCTTCTGATTAACAACACAATATGAAGTGAGGGGAAAAGAGCACTTAAAATGATGCCCTGGTTTGGATTGTGGTTTGGTGTTTTGCAAGGTTTGGGAGTTTAAAATCTGTTTTGATCGGATAGGATGATGGAGAACTGTTGTTGGTAACAGTGGGATTTGTTTAATTTATTTTTTTGGTTGATTGTCTTGTCTTTGTCCAAGTTAGAGAATGATTAGAGGTCTGGTAAATTAATCCTTATTAACTCCAATATATCAGGCCTGGGACTTGCTAGGTTTTGTTCCTCTCAAGCTATAGGCTATAGCTATTGGTTTGGGTTTGTGAAGGAAGGACGGAAGGAAGGGTAGAAACAAAGAAACAAAGAAAAAGGAAATACAACATTTGTTTATTTGAGAGCCAGATCATCAGGGATACCAATAATTAATTAAGTACATCAATCCCAAGTAATGTTACCTTACCTTGTGTTCTTAATTTGATCATTTCAGGGAGACATCAGTGCAAATTCTATCCTCGGGTTTTCATTAATCTCCAGTCGTTTCTTATTCTAAATTGTGTTTTTTTTTTTAATCTGAATTTATTCCCGTAAATTAAATACAATTACTTCCTTCAAGTGAAATGAAAATGCGACGACAATATGAAAAAAACAATAATATTTCTGGAAATAAAAAGGAAAAAAAAAACAAGTGAGAATTATATATATTTGTTGTGTGAAAATACTTCAAGATCTTGTTGTTGATGGACTATGTGTTGGCGAGTATATCCTATTTTATTTGGGTTTTATTTATTTTTTCCTTTTGTATAGATATTATGTAATTAGGATTTCACTTATTTCATAAGTAAACCCCACTAGGGTTTGTAACCTTGTATTATAAATACCTCATTTCGGAGAATGAAATAGATCTGAAAATATTCTACCCATATTGTTTGACTTGGTATCAGAGCCAGGTTTCTAGTGACCTGTGTGTGTTGTGCCCACCCGTGTTCTACTCTGTGCCTTAATTTCTTTTAGGGTTCTTGTGCCCGTGCCTGTGTTGTGTTTGTTTCCGCTGCTATCATGGGTGATGATTCTAAGGTTGTGATTGGTACTAGTGCATCTACACCGAAGGAGGCACGTCCCTCGCGTGATTACTCTACCCCGATTACGTCTGACAAATTGGATGGCTCCAATTATGCCTCTTGGTCTCGTGGTGCGCGTATTACGATTACTAGTTGTCGTATGGCAAGTTGGATCAATGGGAAGAAGCCTGCTCCGTCTCAAGATTCCGCTGCCTATGCTGAATGGGAAGAAGATAATTGTCTGGTGCAGTCATGGCTTCTCAATTCCATGACTCAACCAGTTCGTGCCTTGTTCGAACATGGTGATACTGCTTTTGATATATGGGAGGCTGCTCGGAAGACCTATACTGTGACTCAGAATAGTTCTCGTTTGTTTCAACTCCGACGGCAATCCATACTTATAGGTCAGAATGGTGAATCTGTGAAAGTGTTCTATGAAAAACTTCATGCTATCTGGCAAGAGATTGATCCTGCGTCCGCATGAGTTTAGTTGTTCTCCTGATGGGGCTCGTCGTCTGAAATAAATTGAGGCCGATCGAGTTTATGATTTTGTTGGCGGGCTTGATCCACCGTATGATGGTGTTCGTAGCCGTATTCTTGCTCTTAGTCTTGTTCCACCTCCTCTCGATGCCTATGTCATGATCATGGAGGAAGATACCCGTCAGCCTGCTATGCTTGGAGGAGGATCGCTGGCTCTCAAGGTTAACCCAGCACGTCAACGACTGGTCGCCTGCAGGAAGCGACCGGTCGCTCTCCGTCCAGAAAGTTTGGATCTTCTGCGGGTCTCGTCCCTCCTGCCTCTACCTCTAGCTCTCTTGAAAGTCCGCCTAAGTGCCGCCATTGTAATGGGAATCATTATTCTGAGAAGTGTTTTAAGGAGCATGGTTACCCTGATTGGTTTGCTGACTACAAAGCTCGTATGTATGGCCCCAAGGCCACTTACACTGTGACTCCTAATGAGGCCCGTCCTCCGACTCCATCTGCAAATCTATGTGCTTCCGATACTATGTCATGTATGGGTTCTACTACTTGGATAATTGACACTGGTGCTTCTGATTATATGACTTATAATGATAATATGTTTGATGAGTTGTCACATAACCCTCGTGACCCCTTGTAACACCCCGACCCAAAATAAGTTCATTATTTAATCGATTTAATTTAATTAAATTAAATTTCTAATTTTTCACTCGAGTAAGGGAAAAAGGGTCAATTTTTATCCGAAGAGAGTTTGGAGTAACGAGTGGTGTTTTTAGGAAGCTTGTACTGAGCCGAGTCCGTAGACACGCGGTAGGCTGAATTCGGACTTGTAATGAAGAAGTTACGAGATAAAAATCATTGATGGCACAATGGTAAATAAGTTGAAAAATATTGTTGATAAAACCAGAAATTCAGTTTTTATTTTCTCATTTCTCCCTCTCTCTCCCGTGCGTCTCTCTCTCTCCCCCGACTCCACCGTTCTCCCTTCTTCTCTCTGCAACTCCGGCCACAAGCCACGGCGGCGCACGAGACCCGGAAGCTGCCGCTCGACGCAGGAAAACGCAGGCAAAGCTGCTGGAAATTTTCAGAAAATTTCATAAACTTCAACACCTTCGTTCTCCTTCATTTCTCAACCGATTTTGACAAGTGAGGTATGAAAATTCATCTATTTTTCGTGCTCTAGCTGCCTGTTGGTTAGGTTTCCTGAAATTTTGAGAATTTACAAGTTAAAATTCGAAGTTTAGCTACAGCCAGTTTTCAGTTGAAGTTTCCGGCCACTTCCGGCCATTTTTTGGCCTTCACCCAAGAATAAAAGTGGTTCCAAATTAGGTGTATTACCTAGGTTAGGAGTTTGACCGAGTGTCTTCCAAGACTTTTCCAGCGTTTGAAACTCTTAGGTGGACCCTAGGAGTGTCTCATTCCTCGTGCGTACTAGAAAGCCGGGAAAAATTAGGATTTTATTTTTAAAGTCTTATTTTGAAGAGTTGGATTTTAATATCGTATTCCTATTTTGAAATAGGTAATCCGACTCCGCCTTCAGAGCAGGCAGGACCCTCTCGGGGTCACGCAGCTTGGGACTACTTGTGAGTGAACTTTGTTTTCAAATAATAGCATGGTTTTATAATGAAATTTATATGCATGGAGATTTAAATGATTTTATGCAAACCCATCCTTTTGTATTCAATTATTCATATGTTGGATATGTTGTGTTATAAAGTTATTTGCAATTTATATGGGTTTTGACATATAAGTATCTTGAAGTATATAAGTATATTATTGGGAAAGTGTTGGCTTGTTGAGATTGTGTGAGGTACTTTGGGGTGTTGTGAGATGAAGAAAAGTATGAGTTTAGAATGTCAGTATGGAGTGCTATAAGCACTACCCTGTGTACCTCCCCTGAAATTGGATTGTGATTACGGAATTGTGAGAGACTTGGAAATGTCGGAACCCGGGGCATACCTTAACGGGTGTCGCTGTAGACCCTTAATTGGGTAGTCTGCGCGCGTAGGACTGTTTACAGGCGTACGGGTCTTGATTCTTCGTCCGTACGTGCTGGCTGAGAGTTAGTCCCCCAGTTGGACGGCTTGTCCCTAGCCACATAGTCCGTTTGAGGGCTGATAATTGTGAGCTAGTCAACAATCCCCTGTTGGATTGTTTCCCCGGTACAATTAGGTGTGTCATATATATATATATATATATATATATATATATATATATATATATATGTTGCGTAGATACAGCTGCACCAAAATGGATTCAGTTGCATCCTCAACTTGTGATACTCGCAAGTGCACGAGCCGTTGGTAGTTTAGCATATGTAAGTGCGAGGTCGATTCCACAGGGATTGGTGATTGAATGATCCAACTCAGTTTTCCTACACAAAACATAAATGAAAACAAAAGAAACAAAACAAGAATTTTGTACAACACTTGAGAACATTGAGAGTTTTTGGAGAGAAAGAGAGAATGTGTTTAAGAAAGTGTTTGGAGAACATGGAGAATTTGGAAGAGAAAGGAAGGTGTTTGGGAAGCTTTGAGGATTTTGGAATGGAAGAGAGATGTGTTTGAGAACTTAGAGAATTTTGATGAAGGAATGAGAGAAGTATTTGGAGAGGTTTAGAGAATTTGATGAAGGAAATGGGAGAAGTGTTTGGGAAATTTGGAGAAGATGGAGACTTTTGGAAAGGAAAGTTGTGTTTGAGAACTTTGTGGATTTTGGAAGAGCATGTGTTTGAGAGCTTTGAGAAGGGAGAAGAAAATGTTTGGGAAGTTTGGAGAGTTTGAGAACTTAGGGAATGAAGAGAAGGGTGTTTGTGAAGTGTTTGAGACATGGAGACTTTAGAGAATTTGAAAGAGAATAGAGAAGTGTTTGGAGAATTTAGAAGAAAGAAAATTTAGTAGAATGATCTTATTACAACAATTGAGAACTACAAAGGGAAACTAAAAGAATTTGAGGGAGAGAAGGGAAGGGAGCTCTAGAGAAGTGCTTGAGAGCTCCCCCCCTTGGGGTGTGTTTACAAGCTTAGAGAACTTCCCTATTTATAGGCCTAGGGGAAGTGAAAATCTGAATTCAATAAGACTAATGCATACAACACTTGAATTATAAAATCTGAAATGGTTGATGCACTTGTATTAGAAAATCTGAAATGGTTGATGTACTTGTATTAGAAAATCTTGAATTGGTTGATGCACTTCACCACTAAATCCCACCAGCAGCCCTAGCTCATCTTCATGTCACCATGACAAAGCTTCCAACCAGAAATGATAGCTCATGCCTAGCTCACCATGACCAAGCATCCAACCAGGCACATGCTGAGGTCAGCATGACCAGGAACTTCAAGGGGTTACAACTTGGGCTTCTCTTAATCAAATTAGGACTTTAAGCACTCGAAATTGAAGTTCAGAATGTCTTCTTTCCATCCATATGTTATTTGGACCAATCTAAGGTCGGAGGAAGAAGTTAAGGCCGAAACAAATTGCTAACTCATTTTCCGCGCTGATAAGATCCATCATGAGCATGGTTCTGTGTTTGCTAGGTAACGGACTCCAGATTTATCCAATAGTACACACCCATTGGAATAACTTTCATGAAGAATGTGGCCTCATTCGAGCTATGTAGGTTGCTGACACAAAGCTTGCAATATGACCTACGGAAACTTGGACTGGCAGGGGGCTATAGCCATAATGAATTTGTCTTTAAGCTCTTCATCAATTCATCCAAATTAGGCCTTAACATGCTCGAATTGCATGAATTATGCTCTCCAAAGCTATCATTGTTACCTAAAACTCAATTAACTGAAAGATAAACACAAAAAGGATTAAAAGCACAAGTTTAACTCAAAAACATAACCAAATCATAAGCTAGAAGGGTAAGAAATAATATACAATTATGAACCAATCAATATACATATTTAATATCTCTTATATTATATAGCTATTCCTTCGTTCTTGTTTTGAGTGAGGATACTTCCCCGCTCGTCGTGCCAATGGGCACGGGTTTTGAGAGTTTGATTTGAGATTTATAATGGAAGGGATGGATGGGTGGATTTGCAAGTTTCACTAAATTTCGGATTTAGCTCGGATTTGAGCAAACTATATCTGGTATGAATATGATGGTTCTAATGTATTGATTTCATGCATGGTTTTCTAACAATGGGGTTATATTACTTTGGTTTAAATGAAACTGAATCTTGTTTTGTCCACTCACAATTTTCTGTTTTGCGCCCACAGCCAGGAGTTGACTGGAACGAGCCGCAGTGCCGTGTTTTGTGCTCCTGTTTTCACGAGCTTCGGCACTTGAGCCTTCTCAAGGCCTCTGTGCTATGTAAAATCGTTCAACTTCCTTCCCACTTGTATTTTCTCTGAATTCTGTTAGATGCTCTGTTATTGCCCAGTTAGAAATTAGTATTTTGAGGCCGGAGGCCATGGTTTGTAAACACTATACTTTGTGTGATGCATGCTGGCTGTTGGGATGTAAAATAACTGTGTTTTAACAGGTTGAAATTTTTGGGATATGTCCTGTTTCCAGGGGAGACTCTGCCAAAATTTTGGTAGAAAGTCTCGGTTATTAGTAAGTGGGCCCGGCATCTGTGGATGCCGGATATTTAGACGGATCCGTCCCGGTTTCCGAGGAGATTCGGGGCGGGTCCTGCCACCCCTATATTACTAGTGCTAATGGTTTACCTTCCCCAGTTACCGGTGAAGGTACCATCCATCTCATTCCTTCTTTACCTCTGTCTCATGCACTCTTGGTTCCCAATATTCATTGCAATTTATTATCTGTTGGGCGTTTACTTGATACACTTAACGCTTTTACTACATTCTGTTCTACCCATTGTTTTTTCCAGGATCTCAGGACTCATGAGAAGATTGGGCATGGTAAACGGATAGGGGGGTTGTATTACTTACAGTTGCCGGCTGCAGCACTTCGTAATTGTGTCGCTAATAAAGCTCCGAGTGGCAGTGTCAAAGCCAAGCAAGAACTTTGGTTATTGCATCTTCGCTTAGGACATTCGTCGTTGGTTATCTTAGACATTTGTTTCCTTTGTTATTTAGTTCGTGTGATGAGTCTAGTTTCAAATGTGAGACTTGTGTAATGGCCAAGAGCCACCGTACCTGTTTTCCATTAAGTAATAATAAAGCTGCTTTGCCTTTTGAGTTAGTACATTCTTAATGTCTGGGGGGGCCTGCCGTGTGACTTCTCACGATTTCCGTTGGTTTGTTACGTTTATTGATGACTGCACTCACTTAACATGGGTGTATTTGATGAAGAATAAACATGATGTTGCCTCTATTCTTCCTGACTTTTGTGTCATGGTGTCTACTCAGTTTCATGCTCGTGTTAAAGTATTTTGGACTGATAATGGCGGTGAATATGTGAATCATACCTTGACCCAGTTCTTTCGTGATCACGGTATCATTCACCAAACTACCACTCCATTCACACCTCAATAGAATGATGTGTCTGAAAAGAAGAATCGTCAGTTACTTGAACTTGTTCGCTCTCTAATGTTGGATATGTCTGTTCTCCATCATATTTGGGGACATAGTGTCTTGGCTGCCGCCTACTGATTAACTGTAATCCTAGTCGGGTTCTTGATTTCAAGACCCCACTTGATGTGTTGTGTGCTCTTACTCCTCCAGTTTCGGTCTCTAAGTTACCTCCGAAGGTGTTTGGGTGTGTTGCGTATATTTATGTCTACTCCTATCAACGGAGTAAACTTGATCCTCGTGCTTTTCGCTGTGTCTTCATTGGTTATTCCACTACTCAGAAGGGTTATAAGTGTTATCACCCGCCTACTCAGAAGGTACATGTCACTTTGGATGTCACATTTCCTGAAGAAGTATCCTATTATGTTTCTCCCTCCTCTTCAATTCAGGGGGAGAGGGGGAGTGAATTGAAGAGTTTCGGAATGGAAAATATGGAAGATCTTGGACATGAAGAAGAAATTTCTGGCAAACAGGAAGCGACCAGTCGCCAACGAACTCGTGCCTGCAAACGACCGATCGCACATAGGAAGCGACGGTCGCTGCCTCGACAAATGACAACAGTACCGATACGAGCGAAGCGACCGATCGCAGTGAGGAAGCGACCGGTCACGAACGAATCTGTCCTGAAAATGACCGGTTGCTAGTCTTGACGAGCAACAGGACCGATACGAGTGAAGCGACCGATCGCAAACGACAGTGTTGGTTTTTTCAGCCTCTCTCAAAATGACATAACAGTGATACTAGCAACTCTCGTACAGATGAAATTGATACAAGACCCCCATCTGCCCCTGCCATTGCCTCAATCAAGTTGTGATTTTGAGATACTTTCTAGTGATGTGCCTACCTATTCTTTGCCCCCACGTACTACCTGGGAAACCTAAATTGCAATATTCTCCTGATATACATGTCAAGTCCAAATATCACATTAACCATTATATGTTAACTCATCGTTTATCTAAGTCATATGCATCATATTTGTGTCAATTATCTAGTGTATGTGTGCCAACTAAGTTGCAGGATGCTCTATCTGATCAAAACTGGGTAGATGCAATGCATGTTGAGGTGGAAGCCTTGAACAAGAATACTACTTGGGAGTTAGTTCGTTTACCAAAAGGGAAAAAGACAGTTGGGTACAGATGAGTGTTTACTTTAAAGCATAAGGCTGATGGTTCCATTGACCGCTACAAGGAAAGATTGGTAGCAAAAGGGTATACTCAGACATATGGAGTGGATTACACGGAGACTTTTGCTCCAGCAGCTAAGCTCAATACTATACACGTACTCTTATCCTTAGCTGCTAATCATGACTGGCCGCTGTTATAATTTGATGTCAAGAATGCGTTTCTCTATGGTGACCTCAAAGAAGAAATATACATGGATCCTCCACCGGGTATCCTTGTGACCTCTAAGGAGGGTATGATGTGCAAACTACTGAAATCATTGTATGGATTAAAGCAGTCTCCAAGAGCTTGGTTCGGGAGGTTTGCTGCATCTATGAGGAAGTCTGGGTATGCACAAAATAACGTGGATCATACTTTGTTTTTGAAAACGACGAGAGGTAAATTGATAGCTTTAATAATTTGTGTTGATGATATGATTGTAACTGGAGATGATTAGGTAGAAATACATAATCTTCAGAAATATCTTGCGTCTGAATTTAAGATGAAATCATTAAGTGACTTGAAATATTTTCTTGGGATTGAAGTTGCCAGATCTAAGCATGGTATTTTTCTATCCCAAAGAAAGTATGTTTTGGACTTGCTTGCAGAAACTGGAATGTTGGATTGTAAACCCATTGATACTCCTAGTGAACAGAATCACAAGTTAGAGTTGTATCCTGATCAAGCTCCTCCTGATAAGGAGCGCTATAAACGGCTTGTGGGAAAATTAATTTATTTGGCTCATACACGTCCAGACATTGCATATGCAGTGAGTGTAGTGGAGTTTATGCACTCACCTAGTGAAGATCATATGAGTGTCATGACACGTATTTTGAGATACCTCAAAGCGGATCCGGGCAAGGGGTTAATATTTTCCAAGTACGGTCATACAGATGTGAAAGGGTACACAGATGCTGATTGGGCAGGTTCAGTGACTAGATCGGTGCTGAACATCTGGGTATTTTATGTTTGTTGGTGGCAATCTTGTTACGTGGAGGAGCAAGAAACAAAAGGTGGTGTCTTGATCTAGTGCTCAGGCCGAGTACCGGGGAATGGCTCATGGTGTATCTGAGTTACTATGGTTGAGGAGATTATTGAGAGACTTTAGTTTTGGGCCTAAGAAACCCATGGATTTATATTGTGACAATACGGCTGCGATTGCAATTGCTCATAACCTAGTACAACATGATCGTACAAAGCATGTGGAGGTTGATCGAAATTTCATTAAAGAA
This sequence comes from Prunus fruticosa, assembly GCA_018703695.1. Lineage (NCBI taxonomy): Eukaryota > Viridiplantae > Streptophyta > Magnoliopsida > Rosales > Rosaceae > Prunus > Prunus fruticosa. The sequence continues at coordinate 36,670,607 of CM031920.1, forward strand.
AAGTTGGATGCGGAGGTTGTTTCCTTTCCGTTCATCCGCTGAGAGTATCAGTTAGCCGATGTTCTTACGAAAGCTATTTCTACAAGTATCTTTTGCAACTCGCTTGACAAGTTGGACATGCGTGACGTCTTTGCTCCAACTTGAGGGGGAATGTTGCCGAGTATATCCTATTCTATTTGGATTTTATTTATTTTTTCCTTTTGTATAGATATTATGTAATTAGGATTCCACTTATTTCCTAAGTAAACCCTACTAGGATTTGTAACCTTGTATTTTAAATACCTCATTTTGGAGAATAAAATATATCTGAAAATATTCTACCCATATTGTTTGACTCTATGCAACTGCCACGCACAAGCCACGTAAATATAAAGCACACACATCAACTGAAAGTAAACACACACAAACAAAGAACACAAAAATTTATAGAGGTTCGACGTTGTACTTATGTCCTCTTGGTGATCCCCAAGAAATTCACTAGTATGAAACAACCCCTTCGGTTACATTGAAGAACCCCATTTGTTCTCTCACAAACCGTAGCTCTCTTTTCTCTCACCCTGGCTTAAACCCAATTTGATGCCCTTGTTTTCTCTCCTGAACTCATTTTTAAACTCTTAGAGAAAACCCTAGCACTAAAATGCATATTTATAGACCGTAGG
>CM031920.1:36671365-36773865 GCA_018703695.1 Prunus fruticosa
AACTCTTATTTGATTTGCTTGATAATAATTATGGGAACTGATGTGACTACATAAGACCTAAAGGTTCTCGGAAGAATGTGAAGGCACTGCAAGTATATTGTGAGGATTCAATCACTGGTACCTACTTGAATACACGTAAGCTTAGCTAGTCTCAGTCTAAGAAGTGTAGTAACTTCATCATTCATTTCAAATGTACATTCATTCATGTCATTCATCACGAGAGCATCAACCACGCATAACTACTAGGATATAGATAACGTAAAATTTCCCTTTGTGTAGTTTTAGCTATAAACATCTGCATATGTATATGTGGAAAAAAAAAACAAAACAAAAGTCCAACCATACAAATTATGGAGAAACTGAGATTTGTTAAGTGATAGTAATACATGTCAAAGATTTACCCACAGTTATTATTGTATTTCATTCTGAACAATATTTGTTCTCGGCATCTTGTATGTTAGATTCACTGATGAAAGCTTGTTTGGAGTCAAAGAAAATCGACCTGGCAAACCAGATAGTGAGAATGTTGTTGTCTTATGGGATTAGCCCCGGGATAGAGCACCTGCATTTGTCTCATTCAGCTTCTTTCGCCGCCAAGGTGCTTATAGGGATAGCTCTGATTGGATTGTGAAGTTTTAGGAGAGATGAAAAGGGTTGCTGGGTTAGCCCCGATGTGGAAACTTTCAATGCATTTAGGTCTTTATCAGATGATACGGTGGAGAAGGTGAAGAAGATTAGAACAGAATGGCGGACTAGAATTGCTGTCCTAATGGTTATAGTTATAGTATTTTTCAAAATAGTTGTACCCTAAATCCTAAATTATTTATTTTACAAAAAATTATTAAAAAAAATACACAAGTAGGAGAAAATACACTAAAAAATGCTATGGACTTCTTTTGACAATGCCTTCGATATTAGAGGGCTAAAATAAGATTTCATCATATTTAGAATTTATTGACACGAAAAAATCACACAAACCTTTGGGTTGTGTAAGTTAGGAACCTGTAAGTATTATTGTGCTTAGTGCAAGAAACAATTTTGAGTTTTGGTTGTCATTTTAAATTTGAGAACTAATCTGAAAAATTTCGGAGCTCTCGGGGGAAGACAATCTCTCAATGAGTGTGTCCAAGGTTTGGAGTGTATCACCCAATTTAAATTTTTTAATACAAGTGCATCAACCATTTCAGATTTTATAAAACAAGTGTGTATGCATTAGCCATATTGAATTCAGATTTTCACTTCCCCCTAGGCCTATAAATAGGGGAAGTACTCTAACTTGTAAACACACCAAGGGGGGAGCTCTAAGCACTTTCTCTAGAGCTCCCCTTCCCTTCTCTCCCTCAGAATTCTCTTCAGTTTCCTTATGTAGTTCTCAATAGTTGTAATAAGATCCTTCTACTAAATTTTCTTTTTTATTTAAATCTCCAAGCACTTCTCTATTCTCTTTCGAAGTTCTCCCATGCTCTAAAACATTTTCCCAAATACAATTCCCATCTCTTCCAAGATTGGCAAAGCTCCCGAACACTTCTCCCGTTCCTCAGCAGATCTACTTTAACTCAGAACACTTTCTCCTCTCTTCTCCAGATTTCCAAACACATTTCCCTTCTCTTCCAACGTCTCCATGTCTCAAACACTTCACAAACACCTTTCTCTCCCTTCCCTTAAGTTCTCGAATTCTCCAAGTTCACAAAATCCTCAAGCTTCCCAAACACCTCTTTTTCCCTTCCAAAATCCTCAAGTTCCCAAACACCTTCCTCCAAATTCTCAAGCTCTCAAACACCTCTCTCTTTCTCTCCAGAAACCTCTCCATGTTCTCAAGTGTTTGTACAAAATCCTTGTTTTATGTTCTTTTGTTTTGTGTAGGGAGAAACCGAATTGGATCATTCAATCACCAATCCCTCTGGAATCGACCTCGCACTTACATACGCTAAACTACCAACGGTTCGTGCACTGCGAAGTCACAAGTAGAGGATGCAGTTGAAACCCATTTGGTGCAGCTGAATAGTCCCAACAAGTTTTGGCGCCGTTGCCGGGATCGGTAACATTTTTAATTCTATTTGGTTTTTCTTTTTATTTATTTTTATCTTTTTCATAAACTGGACAAGTTTCATGTTTTTAAAGTTAATGAGGTTAATTGATAAGTTGTGTTTGTAGTCCAGACGGAAAAGGACAATTGCATGACAAGCAAGACTGGGTTTGAGTTTCAAGCTACACAACACCCAAAAACAAAAAGGTTCAAGTAGCATGTTGATTATTTCTAGTTTATGGTTTCATTCACTTGCTCTTAATTAAATATCTTGTTCAAGTTTACATAAACACCATATGACTCTTAGGATTGATTAGTGAATGAATGGGTAGATATTGAAGACAAACACCATGTTTAAATTCTACTTTTCCTCTATTGTTCTTCTTGTTCTTCCTGGGTTCGGAATTTGTGTTTAGACTAAACACCATAGCTAAATGCTTTTTCTGAATACTTGATTAAAACCACACACCATATGGATAATCATATTTGAGAAAGAACGAACTTCATAAGCTAGTTTGATTACTTTGCTGCTTATTACTTTGAAGCATGAAATTAGAAGTGTGTTGATTTTCCTTTTCCATTTCAGTTTTTATTTCCTAATCCTTTAATTCTGTTTCAAGTTTTCTGTGTTTGTTTTAAGTAAGTAATGTCAGCTTAATAAAAATGGAGAGAGATGGAAACCTCAATCATAAGAATGGGGAGTGTGGAGAGTGGGAGAAGTCAACCTCCAAATGCATCACGGCTCGACCCTAATCTATTCAAGGGGAGCTTCAAATCATTTCTCTTTAGTTGTTTTGTTATTATTTTAGGAATTTTAATTTTCTATTTCTTTTATTGAAAAAAATTTAAAAAGATTTTTTTATATGGCTGACTCGTGGTAACTCCAACGAGCGTCTCTGCGATAATCCAGTGTTTATGAGTTCTTTAGGCGACACCTCGGTGTCTAAGAAGTTTGGGTTTTAAGTGGGACCTTTGTGACCCCTCCAACCCTCCCGATCCCTGGCTTTGTTTTCTTGAGGCCCTTACTGGTCATCCATGAGTTGCTTGTATATTTGTGTGTTTTAAAAAAACAAAACAAAACAAAACAAAATTTAAAATTTAAAAAAATTAAAAAAAATAATTTGAAATTTGAGTTTTTTTTATTTTCCTTGTAAATTGCAATTTGGAACTTCTTTGTTTTTTTTTCTTTACTCTGGTCGTTAGTTGTAAATAATAATAAATTTTAAAAAAAAAAATCAATTTGGAACTTCTTTGCTTTCTTTTTTTGTTTTGTTAAGTTAGTTTATGTATTTATTTAAGTGGTGTGGTTAGTTAGTTTATTTCTAGAGTGTTAAAAACATATTTTATTTCACTCAAACATTACATTACAAACAAAGAAAAAGAGTTAAAATTAAAAAACAAAAAAAAAACATTTCAAGTAAACTAAAAATAAAAACAACATCTTCATCATCTTCATCTTCATCTTCATCTTCATGGCATGCCTCTATTCTCTCTTACTTGCAGAATCTCACACATGGTCCTCATTCTTTTCTCTCAAGTACTTCCACGTGCCTGATTGGCACAATCAAGCCGCTTCTCCAAGTCCGCCACCATAGCCTTCAAGGAAGCTACTTCCTCGCTCGGCAGCACACTCCCGTTCTCGCCGCGATCGGCATGCCCAAGTCGGTAGCCGAGACTGCGTGGAGCACAGTTAAGTTGTGGGATTCCTCCACCGCCCTTTGTCAGACCTCTTTGCCACATGGAGATGATCTGTTGGTGTGAGCTTGCTGCTACTCATGCCTTCCGGGCAGCACTGTTCTGCTACCTGCCTCAGGAAAAGTTCGGTATTACCTCAGCAAAGTTTGAGGCCGTACGTGATGATATGTGGAGTTTGGGAAGACATGGTTTGGACGAGCCCTTATCTGCGCATTTGGTAGCAAGGGATAATTCAAGGTTGAGATCATCAAGGTGAGTGCATGAGGATGCCATTGTTTTGTTGTTGGATTTTTTGATGTTTTTCTCTAAATTTGCAGGAAGAAATGCGGGTGCTCTTCTACTTCACCGAGATGAGTTTAAATAGACTTATCCAGACGGGAGGAGCCGAACACTCGGATCTCGAGGGTGCTATCCTGTGCTCCTTTCTCTCGGATCCCTTCATTTCTAGCGCAAATTGCGAAGCGCATTTTTTTAAAAGGGACCATGTCTACACTTTCACTTACTTTTGCCTCCTTGTTTTTCTGATTGTTTTGTATTTTTTGTCTATTATTTCCCAGTCATTTCGTTTTCTTTTCTTTTGTTTAAGTTTGGGGAAGTGTGTTTTCCTTTTTTTTATTTTATTTTATTTTTCTTTATTCATTGTTTTTCTTTTTAATTTAAAAATAAATTGTTTTCTTCTTGTTTGTAAGGTTTCTAAGAATTTAATTGGAAGAATAGACAAAATTAAAGATGCGTCTTTGGACACCTGGTACAGAAATCCCAACTCTTCTTTTAAATTCTTGTTTGAATTGCGATATTTATTTCAGTTTTTATTTATTTATTTATTTATTTTGTTTTTATTTAATTAGGTAGTATAATTTAAAACTCATAGGATATTCTTTGAAGGAACTAGACTTTTGGTAACTCGATGAGCAACCGCAGTCTATACGAGTGTCTACAGAGTTCTTTAAGGCGACACCTCCGGTGTCTAAGAAGTTAGGGTTTTAGGCGGGACCAGTGTGACCCCTCCAACCTTCCCGGATCCCTGGCTGTGTTTTCTTTAGGCCCTTAAGCTTGGTCCATTCTAAGTTTTTCTCTTAAAAGAAAAAGCAGTTACTTGTGTGTTTACTTAACTAAAATAAAAATGCATGTTTGGGTTTTCATGTTTTTGTTTGATCGTTCTTTAAATTTAAGGTCATTCGTGTCTTTGAGATAACATAACTTTTTATTTCCCAATTTAAAAAACATACACTTTAAAATTAAATAATAAATAAAAACTGAAATGATTTCTTCTTGGCGCTAGGTGTCTCGACCATAGGAGCTTTTAGTTTGGCCTTGGCTGTCCTCTTCCGGGGCTTCACGAACCTCTTGGGGCTCATCACTTGAGCTCACAAATACGAATCTTAGCTTCAGCGTGACTACTTCGCGACGGTTTCTTGCGTTTACCCGGTTCGGGACTAGGTCTTCCAGCTATTCGCATGTCAAGAGAGTACAACTCTACAATCTTTGTTAGGTTTTTATTCTCCGTCCGCAACACTCTAGCTGTTCATCACCTCAACTGTCCTTGACCGCTCCCTTTTCAAGCTTTTTATAGCACTTTGACACTCTTCAACCATCCTGTGCTCAGGCCGCTTAAGCTGACCTTCAGCACCTCTACTTCATCGGACTTCGCAGTAGGCGATGAATAAGCTCGACACATGCTGTACTCTCATGCTGAGTGCAGGGCATCACTCATGACCCGGTTGTCATCCCTTTGTCCCGAACACACGTATATCTTTAGGAGTCACCAAATTCCTGTCAACTCCAATGGCAACATCGTTGTCTAGGAGTATTGAGTCATTGAGGTCAAACAGGCCCCCGTGCGGAGGCAGAGTAGGGCATCCTTACTGGTGCTACTCTTTCGCCTTCTGATGTTTGAGTCGGTGGTAGCTAGGTTGAGATCCAAGGAAAATGGGTAGGAAGAGGCCATTTGATTTCTTAGAGTTTTTTTCTTTTTCTTGCTTCTTTCTCTTTTGTTTTTGAGTTTGTGTTTTTTATTTTTTCCCCATTCTTTTTTCCTTCTTATAGTCTTCCAGAAAACCCTAGCCAGATCGACGTTCCCGAGCATTTTGAATCTCCCAGCGTTCCTCGAGTCCCACAACCATCTCACTTTCCAACCGTTTTCCAACTCATTTGTCACGAACTTGCTTCCCTGTTAAATGGACGCGTTTAGCAAGTCGTCGCGCCTTTCCATGGCCCGTAATTCCTGCTTGTGGAGTCTGCGCGCCTCTATGCGTCGACACGTGTCTCGCCCTATTTGTTGGTCCCTTACACTAACCGAGATAAAATTTGGACTCATGTTCAGAATCCAATTCACGTTTGATCTTAAATTAAAAAAAAAATTATAATTAAAATTAAAACATGTAGGCTTCGGATTTCAGGGTGGGTTGGGTTTTACTGTTGTTGGGTTAATTTCATTGTGGGCTTTGGAATTGGATTGTTTGGGTTTCAGTTGTGTAAGACTATCTGTTAGGGTTTACCTGTTTTGGTGTTTTTCCTGTTTCATTTTTTTTATTTTATATTTTATATTTTATATTTTTTTGATTGTTCTCTAATTTTTATTTTGTAATTGTTTTATTTTTATTTTTGTATGTTTTGTGATTTTTTATTTGCTTTAATACTTTTCATTTGTTGTTATGACATTGTTTGTGGCTAATTTTTAAACATTGAGGACAATGTTCATTTCTAGGTTTGGGGGTATTGGAGTTTAGCATGTATTATTTTTTCTTAATTAAAAAAAAATTAAAAATTGCTTGTTTTTCTTCTATTTGAGTCTTGTTTTGTTTTTGAGTCACTTTCCGAACACTTATGATGAGATAGTGATAAATGTTTGCATGACTTAAATAAAAATTGGATTTCATTTTATTTTAGTGTTTCTTTTCTTTATAAAAATTAAAAATTAAAATTTCTAAAAAAAAAAAAAATTGGTATTGTTCTATCATGACATGCTTGAAACCTTCTTTACACTTGCCATTTGTTTCATAATTTTCCAATTAAAGGATTTGCATAATCTAAAGAATTGTATGAAGCATAAATTAGACTTATATAACCAACCATATAAAGTGAGCTTTTGAGCCTTGTACTTCAATTCATGAGTGTTATACATACTCTTATTTTCTTGTCATCTAAGTTGTTGTTTGATCTCATTATTCATTGATTTGGTTGAACACTTAAAAGTCATTCATTCTTGTGCAATTTGACTTCATGACATTTAAAGAAATGATATTAAGGCCTTCTTTGGATCGGTTGTGCCTTTCAAGCTAACCTTATGCATGCTTAAGCATGATTTTCCATTGTTAACCATTTTGAGCCTACATGTAAACCTTTTCTTTTCATTTACCAATTTATTTCCTCGCTTAGCCCGGAAAACAAATATTTACCTTTCTAAGGAACTCATGAGCTTTAATTTGGATGTGTTTTTCATGCTAAGTTTGGGAAGAGGTGTTACATTTAGAAAAAAAAAATCACACAATTGGTGAAAGAAAAGAGAAAAGTTAAGTGGTGGTTGGTAAAAACTAAGTAATGCATTATAGCCCTCTCTGAGTGATTCATTTGTGAGAGGACAACTTTGGTGAGATTTGAAGTTGAACTTATGCTTTGTATGATTTTTGAAATTGTGTGAAAACTAAGATTGGGGAATTTGTTGTATTTGGCTATCACACTACTACACTTTGAGCATATTATGTTTTGAACTTTGCCGCTTTGTAAAATAATGTCTAAAATTGCGTTTTTATTGTTAAAAACTTTTGAGTCACGTACATGAGTCATTTCTCTTCAAGAAAATGTTTGGAAAAATTGTTTTGAGTTTTTTGTGTTATTGTTTTTGTTTTTATTTTTTTTTTGTTTTATTTTTTTTGTTTTTGTCAATGTATTTTTGTTTGTTTTTGTTTTTGGTGTTGCTAAGGACTAACAATCTTTTAAGTTTTCTAACCATTTTGTTTTTGTAGAGTTAGAAAAACGTTTGTGGGTATCATATTTGTTAAACCCTTCCGGAGACACAACTCCTCCTACTAGGGATGCCTAGAGGTTTAAAGGCTTGTTGCATATGCTAAATGCAATCGGAGTTACCTACGAAAGTGGTCTAGTTAACTTCTTGTTTTTTTTTTTTTTTTATCTGTGTTTTCCTTTTTGTTTTGCTCGAGGACTAGCAAAATCTAGGTTTGGGGGTATTTGATCGGTTCATAATTGTATATTATTTCTTACCCTTCTAGCTTATGATTTGGTTATGTTTTTGAGTTAAACTTGTGCTTTTAATCCTTTTTGTGTTTATCTTTTCAGTTAATTGAGCTTTAGGTAACAATGATGGCTTTGGAGAGCATAATTCATGCAATTCAAGCATGTTAAGGCCTAATTTGGATGAATTGATGAAGAGCTTAAAGGTAAATTCATTATGGCTCCAGCCCCTGCCAAGTCAGTTCCGTAGGTCATATTTCAAGCTTTGTTTCAGCAACCTACATATCCATGAGGCCACATTCTTCATGAAAGTTGTTCCAATGGGTGTGTACTATAACATATCCAAACTTCAGCCCCATTGGATAAATCTGGAGTCCGTTCCCAGCAAACAGAGAACCATGCTCATGATGGATCTTATTAGGTGCGGAAAATGAGTTAGCAATTTGTTTCGGCCTTAACTTCTTCCTCCGACCTTGGATTGGCCCAAATAACATATGGTTGGAAGAAGACATTTTGAACTTCAATTTCGAGTGCTTAAAGTCCTAATTTGATTAAGAGAAACCCAAGTTGTAAGCCCTTGAAGTTGCTGGTCATCCTGACCTCGGCATGTCCTGGTTGGATGCTTGGTCATGGTGAGCTAGGCATGAGCTATCATTTCTGGTTAGAAGCTTGGTCATGGTGACATGAAGATGAGCTAGGGATGCTGGTGGGATTAATTGGTGAAGTGCATCAACCATTCAAGATTTTCTAATACAAGTGCATCACACAATTTAGATTTTTCTAATACAAGTGCATCAACCATTTAGATTTTATAAAACAAGTGTTGTATGCATTAGCCATATTGAATTCAGATTTTCACTTCCCCTAGGCCTATAAATAGGGAAGTTCTCTAAGCTTGTAAACACACCCCCAAGGGGGGGGGGGGAGCTCTCAGCACTTCTCTAAAGCTCCCTTCCCTTCTCTCCCTCAAATTCTCTTAGTTTCCATTTTGTAGTTCTCAATAGTTGTAATAAGATCCTTCTACTAAATTTTCTTTTTTATTAAATCTCCAAGCACTTCTCTATTCTCTTTCAAAGTTCTCCATGCTCTAAAACATTTCCCAAATACAATTCCCATCTCTTCCAAGATTCTCAAAGTTCCCAAACACTTCTCCCATTCCTTCATCAAATTCTCTAAACTACTCAAACACTTTCTCCTCTCTTCTCCAAATTTCCCAAACACATTTCCCTTCTCTTCCAAACGTCTCTGTTAAGCTCATATTTTCATACATATACATGCCCAATTTACTTACTCATTTTGCTTAGTTTATTTGATTTCTAAGTTATTTGCCTCTCTTTGTGTGTTTTGTAGGCCAAGAGAGCAAAAGAGCATAATTCATGCAATCCATGCATATTAAGGGCTGATTGGCATGAGAGGAATACACTTGAGGCCTTTGAAGCAAGATGGTGCAAAAACGTCCAAAAGCTAGGAGCCTGAGTTAGAAGTTCATTTCGGACTTATCTTCTTCATCCGAACTTGGATTGGGCCAATACTTGTGTGGTTAGATCAATGACATTCTGAACTTCAAAATGGACATCTTAAAGTCATCATTTGATTCAGCCCAGCCCAATCCGTGAGCCCATCAATTTACACATCATGCTGACTCCAAGATGAGCTCATTGCTTGCTTGGTCATGCTGACATAGAGGATGAGCTATTGGTTTCTGAATGGAAGCTTGGTAATGTCAGACATGAGAATGAGCTAGTGGTGCTAGTGGGATTTAGTGGAGATAACCATTTCTGATTATCTAATGCAAGTGTGTTAGGTCATTGCCATATTCAATTTAGGATTTCCCACTCCCTCTCCCTATAAATACCACTTACATTCCACATTCAACTCATATCCTGATATTCAAAGTTCTATGCATTCACACTTCCATTGTACACAAAGAGAGGGAAAGTTGAGAGTCACAAAGGGAGAGAAGGGAGAAGGCGGCAGCTGGGGAGGCTTTGGCCTCCTGGCAGCCATGGAGATGATTCTTTTCCCATCTCTAGCATGCTGTCCTTATCTTCTTCTCCTCCCTTTGTCTTTTATTTTCTTCTTGTATTTTCTTTTGTTTTACGTTGTTTTTTTCTGTTATTAGTTGTAATAAACATCTTGCTAGTCTTGTATCATGGTTTGAGTTTATAAAATTTGATTTCATTCATGAATTCTTCTTCACTATTTTAATGGAGCTGTTTTGCATCCTTTGATTGATCACCTAAGGTTTTATGCATAATGCTCTTGTTGGGAAGGTTGGGGATCATCTTCATTCCATCCATTAGCAACTATGTGATTTGGTTTCTAGGTCTCCTAATGTAAATACCATGCTTGGGGTCCTTGTGATGTTCAATACAATTTGATCCAAACACCATGGACTTATTTGTGAGCATCTTCATGAGTGAATCAATTTGTTTACTTGCTGCCATAACATGATTAGAACAATTAGGGTGGATTCTAAAACCTCATCATCTTGTCTTAGTTCTTTTCTTTCTTCTTGATTTGTTCTTTTGTTTTTATTTCTGTTTTGTGTAGGAAACTAAATTGGATCATTCAATCACCAATCCCTCTGGAATGACGTTGCACTTACACATGCTATATTACCCAACGGTTCGTGCACTTGCGAGTATCACAAGTTGAGGATGCAGCTGAATCCATTTTGGTGCAGCTAAATCTACGCAACAAGTTTTTGGCGCCGTTGGGGATTGGTAACATTGCTTGATTTTATTTGGTTTTCCAACTTATTTTTATTTTTTTATAACTGGACAGTTTCATGTTTTAAAGTTAATGAGGATAATTGATAAGTTGTGTTTGTAGTCCAACGGACAAGGACAATTGCCTGACAAGCAAGAGACTGGGTTTAGTCCCAGCTTACACAACACAAAAAAAGGTTCAAGTAGCATGTTGATTATTGCTAGTTTTGGTTTCATTCACTCGCTCTTAATTAAATATCTTGTTCAAGTTTACATAAACACCATATGACTCTTGGACTGATTAGTGAAATGGATGGGTAGGTATTTGTTAAGTTCATAATTTCATACATATACGTACCCTATTTACTTACTTCTTTTGCTTAGTTTCTTCAATTTCTAAGTCATTTGCCTCTCTTTGTGTGTTTTGTAGGCCAATAGAGCATGAGAGTATGAGAGGAATACAACTTAAGGCATTTGAAGCAAAATGGTGCAAAACGTGCAAAAACTAGAGCCTGAGTTAGAAGTTCATTTTGGACTTATCTTCTTCATCCGGAACTTGATTGGCCAATACTTGTGTGTTGGATCAATGGCATGCTGAACTTCAAATTGGACATCTTAAAGTCATCATTTGATTCAGCCCAACCCAATTCGTGAGCCCATGGAAATACACATCATGCTGAAGGAAGTTGAGCTCATTGCATGCTTGGTCATGATGAGCTAGGCATGTGCTATTGGTTTCTGAATGGAAGCTTGGTCATCCTGACATGAGGAGATGAGCTAGGGCTGCTAGTGGGATTTAGTGGAGTAACCATTTCTGATTATCTAATGCAAGTGTGTTAGGTCATTGCCATATTCAATTCAGATTTCTCACTCCCCTCTCCTTATAAATACCACTTCCATTCCACATTTGAACTAGAATCCTGAGATCCATCTTTTACATTTCCATTGTACACAAAGAGAGGGAAAGTTGAGAGTCACAAAGGGAGAGAAGGGAGAAGGGGGCAGGGGCTGGGAGGCTTTGGCCTCCTGGCAGCCATGGAGATGATTCTTTTCCATCTCTAGCATGCTGTCCTTATCTTCTTCTCCTCCCTTTGTCTTTTATTTTCTTATTGTATTTTCTTTGTTTTTCTGTTATTAGTTGTAATAAACATCTTGCTAGTCTTGTGTCATGGTTTGAGTTTACTAAGAGTTTGATTTCATTCATGAATTCTTCTTCACCTGTTTTAATGAAGCGCTTTTGCATTCCGTCCTTTCTGATCACCTAAGGTTTTATGCGTTATGCTCTTGTTGGGAAGGTTTGGGGATCATCTTCATTCCATCCATTTAGCAACTTATGTGATTTGGTTTCTAGGTCTCCTAATGTAAACACCATGCTTGGGGTCCTTGTGATGTTCAATACAATTTGATCCAAACACCATGGACTTATTTGTGAGCATCTTCATGAGTGAATCAATTTGTTTACTTGCAGCCATAACATGATTAGAACAATTAGGGTGGATTCTAAAACCTCACCATCTTGTCTTAGTTCTTTTCTTTCTTCTTGTTTTCTTTCTCTTGTTTTCATTTCTGTTTTGTATAGGGAAACTGAATTGGATTATTCAATCACCAATCCCTGTGGAATCGACCTCGCACTACATAGCTATACTACCGAACGGCTCGTGCACTTGCGAATATCACAAGTTGAGGATGCAGTTGAACCCATTTTGGTGCAGCTGAATACTACACAACAGTATTGAAGACAAACACCATGTTTAAATTCTACTTGGTTCTTTATTGTTCTTCTTGTTCTTAATGGGTTCGGAATTTGTGTTTAGACTAACACCGTAGATAAATGCTTTTTCTGAATACTTGATTAAAACCACACACCATATGGATAATCATATTTGAGAAAGAACGGAACTCCATAAGCTAGTTTGATTTACTTTGATGCTTGTTACTTTGAAGCATGGAATTAGATGTTTGTGGTGAAGTTGAATCCCTAATCTTGATGTTTTAGTTTAGTTTATCCTTTTCATTTATGTTATGGTTTCCTAATCCAATAAATCTGAAATTCTGTTTCAAGTTTCCTTGTCTTTCTTTAAGTATTTCTGAAGTAGCTCAATAAGAAAGAGGGAGAGAGAGGAGACAACTCAATCCATAAAAACATGGAGTATGGAGTAGCGGAGAAGTCGACCTCCAGCGTGCTATGGCCAACCACTCTCCAGCTAATCTCTTCAAAGGGAGCATTCCGATCATATCTCTTTCATTTGTATAATAACTGCCTACTCATGCTTAGTTGTGTCTCATTTTCTGTTTTGTTTTAGGGTTTTCTTTTCCTTGATGTGGGAGAAACATGATGAGCAACTGACCCAAATACTCAAAGAAGAACATGTGCTGCCATACTATGTGCATTACCCTCTCATTGTCTTCAAGGGGAAGTTCTAAACTCTCTTCTTTATTTCCTTCATTTCATTCCTTTACCCTGGATTTCTTGTGCATTGCATGCTTTTCATGGATTCAAACATTGAGGATAATGCTTCATTAAGTTTGGGGGTGAGGAAAGTTTTTTTTAGTTTTTGTGTTTGTGTCTGAAAACGTAGGCTTCTTCATTGCTATAATTTTTATTTTCTGCTACTGTTTTGAAAGTTTTGTCCGCGCTGTGTTCTTCATTTTTTCATGCTGAATCCAACGACATAAAGAACGTTAAAATTGACCTAGTGGTTTGAAAGTTACATGTCAAAACAGATTATATGTTGAAATTGAGCAAAATAGCAATTTGAAACCTCACGTTTTTCTTTTTCTGTTTCTTTTCTTTGAGTCATTTTCAGTTTTCCTTCCCACACCAATGATAAATCTTGTGTCTAACTTCTAATATGGCTCTTAGGAATTTGATAAGCATTGTGTTAGGTCTGAATCTTATTCTTTTGCTAGCTAAGTCTCACATAATTATGTTTGAGCTTTCTATGCACTTTAGCCATGATTATACAACTCTTGCATGTCTTACCCAATTGTATGCATTTTTGCTTGTGTGATTCACTGGAATGTTAAGTTTATAACTAAGATATGATTTAGGCCATCTTTGTTAAGCCTCTTTCTTTTCCTCCATCAACCCATACAATATATATTCCATTGTAAACCCTTTTGTGCTCAAACACTTAGCCATTTCTTTCTATCACCTTATCATCCATTAAACATCCTATCATCTAGGGGACATGTAGAGTATGATTGTATTTGAGATTGTAATGTATTCAGGCAATAAATGAGCTATAAAAAAAAAATTTAATAAAAAGAGAAAAGAAGTGTGGCCAATGTAGTCACGACCCTAGGGTGATATATGGAGAAATCAAGGTGATCTAGGGTAAAGAGCCGCAAAATTGGGCCAAATATTATACAAAGTGTGTAAACGTCAAAATCAAATTGTGAAGTGATTCAATTGCAAAATCTGGTGTTGTGAGCTATTCAATTTTTTGTGCCTTACATTTCAAATGTCAATGATCTTGTTTACATGTCATGCTCTACTTTGTTCTTTAGACCTTGTGTTTCCATATCCATTCCTTTTCTAACCATTACATTACATCCATAACTAAAGTCCTACTGATATTGGTTTAACTTGGCAAACTTGTGTTCATTCTGCAGGAATTCATATCGTTGTTTGAGAAGCATGAGTTGTATCTTCATGGCTACTTCACACACACACCTTGAGCATGATTTTTGTGAGATTGTGGTAGCACTTGAATAATGTTTAGAACTTCCTTAGTGCTTGTTTTGTTCCTTGTTGAGCCATGTCTATGAAGTAAATTTCTGTTCGGTTGGAAGGTTAACGGTTTTGGTTTTGTTTTGTTTTTGTTTTTTGTTTTGCTTAAGGAGTAACAAATCTATTAAGTTTTTGACTACTTTGTTTTGTAGAGTCAGTAAAAACGTTTGTGGGTATCGATATTCTTGTTAAAACCCTAGGAGACACAACTCCTCCTATTAGGGATGCCTAGAGGTTTAAAGGCTTGTTGCATACGCTCAATGCAATCGAGTTACCTACGAAAGTGGTCTAGTTAACTTCTTATTTTGTTTTGTTTTTCTTTGTTTTTCTTTTGTTTTGCTCGAGGACTAGCAAAATCTAAGTTTGGGGGTGTGTTAAGCTCATATTTTCATACACATACATGCCCAATTTACTTACTCATTTTGCTTAGTTTCTTAGATTTCTAAGTTATTTGCCTCTCTTTGTGTGTTTTGTAGGCCAAGAGAGCAAAAGAGCATAATTCATGCAATCCATGCATATTAAGGGCTGATTGGCATGAGAGGAATACACTTGAGGCCTTTGAAGCAAGATGGTGCAAAACGTGCAAAAACTGGAGCCTGAGTTAGAAGTTTATTTGCACTTATCTTCTTCATCCGAACTTGGATTGGGCCAATACTTGTGTGGTTAGATCAATGACATTCTGAACTTCAAAATGGACATCTTAAAGTCATCATTTGATTCAGCCCAGCCCAATCCGGTGAGCCCATCAATTTACACATCATGCTGACTTGCAGAATGAGCTCATTGCTTGCTTGGTCATCCTGACATGAGGATGAGCTAGTGGTGCTAGTGGGATTTAGTGGAGTAACCATTTCTGATTATCTAATGCAAGTGTGTTAGGTCATTGCCATATTCAATTCAGATTTTAACCCATAAACTAGAAAGTGAATGAAACCATAAACTAGAAATAATCAACATGCTACTTGAACCTTTTTGTTTTTGGGGTGTTGTGTAAGCTTGTGACTCAAACCCAGTTCTCTTGCTTGTCAGGCAATTGTCCTTGTCCGTTGGACTACAAACACAACTTGTCAATTAACGTCATTAACTTTAAAACATGAAACTGTCTAGTTATATACAAAAAATAAAAATAATAAAAAGTAGGAAAACCAAATAGAATCAAACAATGTTACCGATCCCGGCAACGCCAAAAACTTATTGCATAGATACAGCTGCACCAAAATGGATTCAGTTGCATCCTCGACTTGTGATACTCGCAAGTGCACGAACCGTTGGTAGTTTAGCGTATGTAAGTGCGAGGTCGATTCCACAGGGATTGGTGATTGAATGATCTAATTCAATTTTCCTACACAAAACAAAAATGAAAACAAAAGAAACAAAACAAGAAGAAATAATGTACATTACAAGAAAATAAATTACAACTTAAGAAGCAAAGGGGGTTTTAGAACTTGGAGAATTTTTCCAAGCATATGCAGCCCAGCTCAAGGAAAAATCGGAAAGGCCTTCAAATATGATTTTTGGCCCAGGAACGCAGATGCTGCCGAATTTGACCTTAAGTTGCCAAAACATGTATAACTTTCTCTAAGAAGACTCGGAATCATGAACCGTAAAATTCTACAGAAACTAGACTTCCGTAAATTTCCAATGATGTATGGCTCATTATCTGGTTCTTCTTGAGTAAGTACAGTCCAATCCGTGAAGTTGACTGATCTGCAGACACTGTTTTGAGCTAATTTGTCTCCAAAATGCATTTATTGAGTCTCAAACTTAAAACACTGAAAACAAACACAAAACAAATTAAAAGCACAAGTTTAACTCAAAAACATAGCCAAATCATAAGCTAAAAGGGTACAAAATGATATGTAATTTATGCACCGATCATTATGCTCTTGTTGGGAAGGTTGGGGATCATCTTCATTCCATCCATTAGCAACTTATGTGTAGGGAAAACAAAGATAAAAACAAACAAGAAGTTAATTAAACCACTTTCGTAGGGAACTCGATTGCATTTAGCGTATGCAACAAGCCTTTAAACCTCTAGGCCTCCCTAGTAGGAGGAGTTGTGTCTCCCTGAGGGTTTAACAATATCGATACCCACAAACGTTTTTCTAACTGTACAAAACAAAATGGTTAGAAAACTTATTAGATTTGTTAGTCCTTAAGCAAAATAACAAAAACAAAAATAAAAGCAAAAGCAAAAATACATTAACAAAAACAAAACAAAAAAACAAAAAATAAAACGAAATCAAAACAATTTTTCCGAACATTTTCTTGAAGAGAAATGACTCATGCACATGACTTAAACGTTTTAACAATGAAAGATCAGTTTTAGACATTATTTACAAAGCGGCAAAGTTCAAAACAGAATATTCTCAAAGTGTAGTAGTGTGAAAGCCAAATACAACAAATTTCTCAATCTTAGTTTTCACACAATTTCGAAAATCATACAAAGCACAAGTTCAACTTCAAATCTCACCAAAGTTGTCCTCTCACAAATGAATCACTCAGAAGAGGGCTATAATGCAACACTCAATTATAAACATGAGATTAGAGTTAAACCATAAGGACTTAACTCGAAATAGAAAGATGAAGAACTTGCATTAATATGATCTCAAGAAGGATGTCAAACACTTAAAAGTAAGAAAAATGTATGCAATTCAACCACATGACATTTAAGATAAATTTAGGTCTTTAGTAAAGGTTGTAATTGGGCCAAGGGTGTAAGGTGAGTAAGAAATGAAAGGTATGGATAATACAAAGTCCAAGGAACTCGCAATGTAAGAGTATAAAATAATTGTTTACAAACTTCGAATCATCACGATTAGATTTTTTCTTTTACATGATCAAAACTCCTTATACCTTCATTTACAATGATTCACTCCTTTCCTTTAATTGAACAAACACCAATTTATTTTGAAGGCCCAAAAATGAAATTTCATTCAACCACCACTTAACTTTTCTCTTTTCTTTCACCAATTGTGTGATTTTTTTTTTTGAAATGTAACACCCATTCCCAAACTTAGTATGAAAAACACATCCCAATTTAAGCTCATGAGTTCCTTAGAAAGGTAAATATTTGTTTTTCAGGCTAAGGCGAGGAAATAAAATTGGTTAAATGAAGAAAAGGTTTACATGTAGGCTCAAAATGGTTAACAATGGAAAATCATGCTTAAGCATGCATAAGGTTAGCTTGAAAGGCACAAACGATCCAAAGAAGGCCTTAATATCATTTCTTTAAATGTCATGAAGTCAAATTGCACAAGAATGAATGACTTTTAAGTGTTCAACCAAATCAATGAATAATGAGATCAAACAACAACTTAGATGACAAGAAAATAAAAGTATGTATAACACTCATGAATTGAAGGACAAGGCTCAAAAGCTCACTTTATATGGTTATGTAAGTCTAATTTATGCTTGATATAATTCTTTAGATCATGCAAATCCTTTAATTGGAAAATTATGAAACAAATGGCAAATGCAAAGGTTTCGAACATATCATGTTAGAACAATGCCAAATTTATTTATTTTTTTTTAATAAAATAAAATGAAATCCAATTTTTATTTAAGTCATGCAAACATTTATCACAATCTCATCAAATATTGTTCGGAAAGTGATTCAAAAACAAAACAAGACTCAAATAGAAGAAAAACAAGCAATTTTTATTTTTATTTTTTAATTAAGAAAAAAGAATAATACATGCTAAACTCCAATACCCCCAAATCTAGAAATGAACATTGTCCTCAATGTTTAAAAATTAGCCACAAACAATGTCATAACAACAAATGAAAGGTATTAAAGCAAATAAAAATTACAAAACATACAAAAATAAAATAAAACAATTACAAAATAAAAATTACAAAACAAACAAACAAACAAAAAGGAAAACAGTAAACACTCAAAACAGTAAGCCCTAACAGATAGTCTTACACAAACTGAAACCCAAACAATTGAAAGCCCAACCCAAAATGAAATTAACCCAACAACGGTAAAACCGACCCAACATGAAATCTGTAAGCCCACATGTTTTAATTTTAATTTTAATTTTTTAATTTAGGATGAAATGTGAATTGGATTCTGAAACATTGGTCCTAATTTTGTCTCGGTTAGTGTAAGGGACCAACACAGAGGCGAGACACATGTCGACGCATAGAGGCGCCGAAGACTCCACAAGCAGAAATTACGGGGCCATGGAAAAGGCCGACGACTTTGCCTGGCAACGCGTCCGTTCAGACAAAGCAACGTCGTGATAAGTGAGTTGGGTATGGTTGAAAAGCGAGAAGGTTGTGGGACTCGAGGAACGCTTGGGGATTCAGAAAATGCTTAGACGCTGCGATGGCTAGGGTTTGTCAAAGACTATGTCTATAAGAAGGAAACGAAGGGAAAAAAACAAAAAAAAAAAACACAAACTCAGAAACACAAAAGAGAAAAGAAGCAAGAAAAACTGAGAAATCAAATGGCCTCTTCCTACCCCTTTTCGTTGGATCTCAACCTAGCTCCACCGACTCAAACACGAGGCCAAGCAGTAGCACCAGGATGGATGCCCTACTTTGCCTCCGCACGGGGCCCTGTGACTGTCAATGACACAATACTCCTGGACAACGATGTTGCCATTGGAGTTGGCAGAAATTTGGTGACTCCTAAAGATATACGTGTGTTCGGGACAAGGGATGACAACCGGGTCATGAGTGATGCCCTGGCACTGAGCATGCAGAGTACAGCATGTGTCGCAAGTTTGGTTCATCGCCTACTTGCGAAGTCCCATGAGATAGAGGTGCTGAAAGGTCAGTTGAGCGGCAGAGCACAGTATGGTTGAAGAGTGTCAAAGTGCTATAAAAAGCTTGAAAAGGGAGCGGTCAAGGATAGTGGAGGTGAATCGACACAGCTAGAAGTATTGCGAGACGAGAATAAGAACCTATCAAAGATGGTAGAGTTGTACTCTCGCGACATGCGGAAACAGCTCGGAGGACCTAGACCGACCAGGTAAACGCAAGAAACCAGATCGCGAGAAAAGTTATACTGAAGCTAAGATTGCGATCTTTGGGAGCTCAAGTGATGAGCCCCAAGAGGCTGTGCGTGAAGCCCCGGAAGAGGACAGCCGGAGGGCCAAACTAAAAGCTCATATGGTCGAGACACCGAGCGCCAAGAAGAAATGATTTCAGCTTTTATTTATTTAATTTTAAAGTGTATGTTTTTTTTTTAATTGGGAAATAAAAAGTTATGTTATCTCAAAGAGACACGAATGACCCTAAATTTAAAGAACGACGATCAAACAAAAACATGAAAACCCAAACTTGCATTTTTATTTTTAGTTAAGTAAACACACAAGTAACTGCTTTTTCTTTTAAGAGAAAAACTTAAGGATGACCAGTTAAGGGCCTCAGAAAAACACAGCCAGGGGATCCGGGAAGGTTGGAGGGGTCACAATGGTCCCGCTTAAAACCCTAACTTCTTAGACACCGAAGGTGTCGCCTTAAGAACTCCTAGACACTGGATAGACTGCGGTTGCTCACTGGAGTTACCAAAAGTTTAGCTGCTTCAAAGAATATCCTATGAGTTTTAAATTATACTACCTAATTAAATAAAAACAAAATAAATAAATAAAAACTGAAATAAACACACAATTCAAACAAGAATTTAAAAGAAGAGATGAGATTCTTGCACCAGGTGTCCAAGACGCATCTTTAATTTTGTCTCTTCTTCAAATTAAATTCTTGAGAAAACCTGACAAACAAGAAGAAAACAATTGAAAAAAAAAACATAATAAATAAAATAACAATTGAAAAAGCAAAAACACAAACATCAGAAAACAGGGAGGCAAAAAGTAAGTTAAAGTGTCGACATGGTCCCTTTAAAAACGCGCTCGCAATTTGCGCCGGAAATGAAGGGATTCGAGAGAAAAGAGCACAGGATAGCACCCTCGAGATCCGAAGTGCTTTCGGCTACCTCGCCTGCATAAGAGTACCCCGCATTTCTTCTTACAAATTCAGAGAAAAACATCAAAAAATCCAGAAACAAAACAATGGCATCTTCATGCACTCACCTTGACGATCTCAACCTTGAATTGTCCCTTGGGACACCAAATGCGGAGAGAAGGGCTCCTGAAAACCATGTCTTCCCAAACTCCACATATCATCACGGTACGGCCTCAAACTTTGCTGAGGTAATACCGAACTTTTCTGAAGCAGTGCCGAACGAGAGCGCTGCTGGAAGGCATGATTGGCGGCAAGCTCACATCGACGGATCATACTGTATGTGGCAAAGAGGTCTGACAAGGCAGCAGTGGAGGAGTCCCACAACTTAACTGTGCTCACGCAGTCTCTGCTACCAATTTGGGCATGCGATTGCTGCGAGGACACGGGAGTGTGCTGCGCTGCGGTGAAGTAGCTTCCTTGAAAGCTATGGTGGCGGACTCCAGAAGCGGCTCTCCTGTGCCAATCAGCACGTGAAAGCACTCGGAGAAAAGAATGAGGACCATGTGGAGCTGCTGGAGATTCTGCAAGTAAGAGAGAATAGAGGCATGCCATGAAGATGAAGATGAAGATGATGAAGATGTTGTTTTTATTTTTAATTTACTTGAATGTTTTTTTTTTGTTTGTAATGCAGTGTTTGAGTGAAATAAAAATATGTTTTTAACACTCAGAAATAAACTAACTAACCACACCACGTAAATAAATACATAAACTAACTTAACAAAACAAAAAAAGAAAGCAAAGAAGTTCCAAATTGATTTTTTTAAAATTTATTATTATTTACAACTAACTGACCACTCAAAGAAAAACAAAATTAAAAAAAATAATAAAAAAAAGAAGTTCCAAATTGCAATTTACAAGGAAAAATAAATAAAAACTCAAATTTCAATTTTTTTTTTTAAGTTTTAATTTTTAAATTTTTGTTTTGTTCTTTTTTTTTTTAAACACACAAATATACAAGCAACTCATGGATGACCAGGTAAGGGCCTTAAGAAAATACAGCCAGGGGATCCCGGAAGGTTGGAGGGGTCACAAAGGTCCCACTTAAAACCCAAACTTCTTAGACACCGAAGGTGTCGCCTAAAGAACTCCTAGACACTCCTGACGGAGACGCTCACTGGAGTTACCACGAGTCAGCTCATATAAAAATCTTTTTTAATTTTTTTATAAAAAAAAAGAAACAGAAATTTAAAATAATAACAAGTAAAGAGAAAGGATTGAAATGCTCCCCTTTGAAGCGATTAGGTCGAGCGTGATGCATTTTGAGGTCGCGACTTCTCCCACTACTCCACACTCCCCATTCTTATGATTGAAGTTGTCATCTCTCTACATTTTTATTAAGCTGTCATAAATTGCTAAAACAAACACAGAAAACTCGAAACAGAATTAAAGGATTAGGAAATAAAAACTAAAATGGAAAGGAAAATCAACACACTTCTAATTTCATGCTTCAAAGTAATAAGCAGCAAAGTAATCAAACTAGCTTATGAAGTTCGTTCTTTCTCAAATATGATTATCCATATGGTGTGTGGTTTTAATCAAGTATTCAGAAAAAGCATTTAGCTATGGTGTTTAGTCTAAACACAAATTCCGAACCCATTAAGAACAAGAAGAACAATAAAGAACCAAGTAGAATTTAAACATGGTGTTTGTCTTCAATATCTACCCATTCATTCACTAATCAGTCCAAGAGTCATATGGTGTTTATGTAAACTTGAACAAGATATTTAATTAAGAGCAAGTGAATGAAACCATAAACTAGAAATAATCAACATGCTACTTGAACCTTTTTGTTTTTGGGTGTTGTGTAAGCTGGGACTCAAACCCAGTTCTCTTGCTTGTCAGGCAATTGTCCTTGTCCGTTGGACTACAAACACAACTTGTCAATTAACCTCATTAACTTTAAAACATGAAACTGTCTAGTTATATACAAAAAATAAAAATAATAAAAAGTAGGAAAACCAAATAGAATCAAACAATGTTACCGATCCCCGGCAACGGCGCCAAAAACTTATTGCATAGATACAGCTGCACCAAAATGGATTCAGTTGCATCCTCAACTTGTGATACTCGCAAGTGCACGAACCGTTGGTAGTTTAGCGTATGTAAGTGCGAGGTCGATTCCACAGGGATTGGTGATTGAATGATCTAATTCAATTTTCCTACACAAAACAAAAATGAAAACAAAAGAAACAAAACAAGAAGAAATAATGTACATTACAAGAAAATAAATTACAACTTAAGAAGCAAAGGGGGTTTTAGAACTTGGAGAATTTTTGGTGAGAAAGAGAGAGGTGTTGAGAACTTGGAGAATTTGGAAGAGAATGGGAATTGTGTTTGAAGACTTTGAGGATTTTGCAAGAGAATGGGAATTGTGTTTGAGAAATGTTTGAGAGCATGTTTGTGAACTTGGAGAATGTTAGAACTTAGGGAAAGGAGAGAAGGGTGTTTGTGAAGTGTTTGAGACATGGAGACTTTAGAAAAGAATAGAGAAATGTTTGGAGATTTAGTACAAAGAAAATTTAGTAGAATGATCTTATTACAACAATTGAGAACTACAAAGGGAAACTAAGAGAATTTGAGGGAGAGAAGGGAAGGGAGCTCTAGAGAAGTGCTTGAGAGCTCCCCCCCTTGGGGTGTGTTTACAAGCTTAGGAAACCTCACTATTTATAGGCCTAAGGAGGTTGAAAATCTGAATTATACAATTGAATTATGTAAACACACTAACTTCACCTAACACACTACACTTAATTCACCAACTTAACCTAACACACAATTGCATTTGAAAACAATTCTTCTTGTCTTTAGGCTTAGTGTTGCAACTCCCACTTCAACATCTTTTGGCTCATTTGGCTGCTGCAAAATTCCACTCAAATAAAGGTATTTAATATACTTCACCAAACTTTCCCACAATCAACAACACTTCATCATGCATATGTCATGCATGACAATGCATTGCAGCCAGCTTGTGGGCTCGTTTTGGGCTTCTTCTTCCATTCTGAAAAATCTGAAAAAATATGGATCTTCAAGCTATGTGTCTTATCTTTCCAAGCATATGCAGCCCAGCTCAAGTAAAAATCGGAAAGGCCTTCAAATATGATTTTTGGCCCAGTAACGCAGATGCTGCCGAATTTGACCTTAAGTTGCCAAAACATGTATAACTTTCTCTAGAAGACTCGGAATCATGAACCGTAAAATTCTACAGAAACTAGACTTCCGTAAATTTCCAATGATGTATGGCTCATTATCTAGTTCTTCTTGAGTAAGTACAGTCCAATCCGTGAAGTTGACTGATCTGCAGACACTATTTTGAGCTAATTTGTCTCCAAAATGCATTTATTGAGTCTCAAACTTAAAACACTGAAACAAACACAAAACAAATTAAAAGCACAAGCTTAACTCAAAAACATAGCCAAATCATAAGCTAAAAGGGTACAAAATGATATGTAATTTATGCACCGATCATTATGCTCTTGTTGGGAAGGTTGGGGATCATCTTCATTCCATCCATTAGCAACTTATGTGATTTGGTTTCTAGGTCTCCTAATGTAAACACCATGCTTGGGGTCCTTGTGATGTTCAATACAATTTGATCCAAACACCATGGACTTATTTGTGAGCATCTTCATGAGTGAATCAATTTGTTTACTTGCTGCCACAACATGATTAGAACAATTAGGGTGGATTCTAAAACCTCACCATCTTGTCTTAGTTCTTTTCTTTCTTCTTGATTTGTTCTTTTGTTTTTATTTCTGTTTTGTGTAGGAAACTAAATTGGATCATTCAATCACCAATCCCTGTGGAATCGACCTCGCACTTACACATGCTATACTACCCAACGGTTCGTGCACTTGCGAGTATCACAAGTTGAGGATGCAGCTGAATCCATTTTGGTGCAGCTAAATCTACGCAACAGTCTCCATGTCTCAAACACTTCACAAACACCTTTCTCTCCCTTCCCTAAGTTCTCAAATTCTCCAAGTTCACAAAATCCTCAAGCTTCCCAAACACCTTCCTTTCCCTTCCAAAATCCTCAAGCTTCCCAAACACCTTCCTCCAAATTCTCAAGCTCTCAAACACCTCTCTCTTTCTCTCCAAAAACTCTCCATGTTCTCAAGTGTTGTACAAAATCCTTGTTTTATGTTCTTTTGTTTTGTGTAGGAAAACCGAATTGGATCATTCAATCACCAATCCCTGTGGAATCGACCTCGCACTTACATACGCTAAACTACCAACGGTTCGTGCACTTGCGAGTATCACAAGTTGAGGATGCAGTTGAACCCATTTTGGTGCAGCTGAATCTACTCAACAGCTAGGTTAAGACTTCTATTCCTATTAGGGTTGTACTTAAGTCCTATGAACTATAAATAGGTACTTTAGAGCTAGGTTTTCATAACGTGAGAAAACTAAGGCATTAAATTGGGTTTAAGCCAAAGGGTGAGAGAAAAGAGAGCTGGGGTTTGAGAGAGAGTAAATGGGGTTCTTTATTGTAACAAAAGGGTTTCTTTCTTACTAGTTAATTTCTCGGGGATCACCAAGAGGACATAGGCACAACGCCGAACCTCTATAAATTTCTTGTGTTCTTTGTGTGCTTGTTTACTTTTCGGTTTGTGTGTGGTAGTTGCGTATTCCATCAATAACAAGGCCTTGGAGTGTTTTCGCACAACAAGTACTACAATTCTCGTGCTTCTCATACAATCAATCTAGGTGTGCTTAGTCCTTCGATCTAACTATGTGAGGAAACCCATTAAGATTGAAGAGAATATAAACATCATAAGAACCCTAATAGTATGGTGTTTATATTAGGCATTCAAGAAACCAATTCACATGAAACTCACTTAGAAAGGATTTAATTATTTGTTGCTAATTAGAAATTGTGTTCTTGGATATCTTACACAACTTCTCAACTATAGCTACATGCATACAACCTAAGGTGATCAATCAAAGGAAACAAACATATATCATATGATTAATTTAGTGAAAGGGAATTGATTAACAATATCTAGAAATCCATAAATTTAAAGCATCAAAATAATAGAGTAATCATGTTTAGGGCTTCAACCTAAGTCCTAGTTATGATGTTTAATTCCTCATATTCATTACAAAAACAACTTGAAATATACTTAGATAGATTTTATAGATTTTGCATGAAGAGTGAAAGCTCAAGGCCTTCAATGGTGGAAAATCTTCTTCTTCTTCTTCTTGAGAGCTTCTCTCTCTCTATATTTTGTAGAAATTTTTCCTCTCCTTTTTTGATAGCTTCCTCTTCTATGTGAATGGCATTTAATGGGAGAGAAGAATATATTTTCCTCCGCTTTATGTGGGAGTATTCCTCTTGCATTACATGCAAGTATTTCCTTTGTATTACGTGCTAGTAAATCCTTTGTGCAGCCTCCAAGTCTCCTCTCCTACATTAGGCTCAATGCTAGATCAGTTGGGATAGTTGTGATCTTCCAATGGAGCTCAATTTCGGATATGTTGTAGTTGACAACCATTAGAACAAGTTCCATGAAGAGCTTCATCTCATCCAATCATCGGAACATGATGAAACAAGGTCAAGAAGTTGACCTACGAAAATGAGAAAAAGCTGAGTTTAAAAACATATGAATTTGAGCTACTAATGCATTTTTAGCTCAAATTCTTTCCAACTAGAGTAAAACTTCTAAAAACACAGAAATGAAGTAAAATGCTATAAAAGATCAAGAACTAACTCAAAACACTGGGTAAATAATATGATAAATCATGTACAAAAATGAACCCAACATGTGAGGTTTATCACAAAAGGCCTCGATGTTAGTAGGAGTGAAACCACTTATTATAAGTTGTAATTTATTTACTCAAGTTTTCGATGTGGGACTTTGTATTCTTCAACACGCCCCCTCACGTGGGACCACCACATAGTGGGCCACACGTGGAACTAAGTCCACATCGGAGTGGGTCCGTGTGCAATGGAAGATTCATAGGTTAGTATGAGTTAGAGTCGATCTGGTCGATGGCAGCACCTAGTCAAGGTGTGGTCGGTCGGTCGGGTCAATGACCACACCCAATCAAGGTGTGGCCGGTTTGGGGTCGAAGTTTGGGTCTAGGTTGGGGTCCCACTCTGATACCATGTTAAGATTTCAAAGAGACGGGCGAATGGCCCACTACTAGTAACATCGATATTTTCCCCAACTTAACCACCTACAAAGCCCAGGAGATGTGGGGTTTTATCGCAAAAGGCCTCATTGTTATTAAGAGTGGAACAACTTATTATAAGTTGTAATTTATTTAGTCAAGTTTTTGATGTAAGACTTTATATTCTTCAACAATAATTAGTCTTGATTAGTGTCAATTAATGATGAGAGATACTAGAGAGAGAGAGAAACTAAGAGAGAGACTGAGAGAGGCTTTTGTTCTTATCATAACATTGTACATTATTTGTAAAGAGTTCTATATATACAATACAACCACATCTAATAATATCATCTGAGAATGTAATTTTTCACCCAATAGGTTATATACTTGTATCACAAGAATGAGAAAGTTAAATACTAGGGTTGTTAAAGAAACTTAACTCAACCCTAGTACCAGGTAGCGGATCCAGGAATTTTTCAGAGACATGGTATTTAAAAGGCTAAAATTTAGGCAACCAATACTATAGTCTATATAGTATATCAATTCATATGAACAAATTCATGCCATTTACACAATTAGTCTACCAAAATTCATATCACATCATCAATTAATCTAACCAAAATCAATCAATTAATTTAACCAAAATCAATATCAACTAATCTAATCAAAATGCAGATCAATTTATCTATTAAACAAATAAATCATTATTCCTCAAATCATAATTTAAAAAATAAATCAGAAAAAATAATAAATAAATAAAAACCAGAAGAAACAAAATAGGAGCTTAATGAAGAAGAAAAAAGAAAAGATTTTAATTTTTTTTTTTTGGTAAAGACTTTGCCCGACGAACCACGTTCGTAGCACAATACTTTGTGCAACGAAGTATAGTAATACGTTGCGCAAAGTCATGCAAAGCTTTTAAAAAATAATTTTTTTATTTTATTTATTTTTGTAAAGACTTTGCGTGACGAACCACAGTTCGTAGCGCAATACTTTGTGCAATGAAGTATAGTAATTCGTCGCGCAAAGTCATGCAAAGATTTTAAAAAATAATTATTTTATTTTATTTTATTTATATTTGTAAAGACTTTGCACGACGAATATATGTCGTCGCACAAGACTTTGTGCAACGAAGTTTATTTTCGTCATGCAAAGTCACTTTGAGGGCCGATGTTTTGTCGTCGCGCAAAGTGATTTTGTGCGACAATATGTGTTTTGTTGCGCAAAATTTAGTCACGCAAGGGTTTTTTTTTTTACTAGTGTTAGGTTGAGCTTGGGTTTCAATGCCTTAGCCTAAGCTTGTCTCCACAAGCTCTTAGAGCTTGACCAGGGTCAGCCTGAGTCAATCAATGAAAATAAAATATATTCAACTATATTTAGTTTTAATTTTTTTTAATATTCAACTACATTTAAAGCTTTGGTCTTTAGACTTTGGTTTAGCCTATAGACTAAAGCTTAGCCCGAAGTCTAGCCATTGGCTGAAGTACAGAGAATTTGGGATATATTGCTTTTGCTTTTGAATATGATGCTATTGCTAACGCCTTAAAGACTTTTTCTTTGGATGGGTTTGATTGATTTTTCATGTTTGGGAAGATGATGACCTTGTTAGTTGGGGAAGATGGTGGCTGACCAGGGATGAGGATGGGCTTTGATGAGGATGAACTTTTTTACCCTTACATTTGACGGCAACATTGACATAATGTAATTGTAGGACCAAATGGCCAAATAATAAAGAGTATGTGGATCATTTGAACGAATAATTTAGTTAAGGGACCATAATTCAAATCGTGTATAAGTTTGGGATCTATTTGAGTTTAAAAACTTTATGAAATTATGGGGTTTTTATCATCAATGACCCCTTAACTTGTTAAAAGTTCTTATTTCAATCCTCAATCTTTCAAATCCTTCAATGTTGTCCTTAATATTTTTTTTTTCCACACATTAATTTGATCATGTTATTGCATTCCATTAAAAAAAAAAATTGGTGAAGTTGGTCTACCAACTTTAAAGGTGCAATTTTTTGTCAAAATACAACCTATTCTCATGAGACAAAATGAAGCTCACGTATTTTACAACAAGTTTTTTTGCTCTCCTTAATGGAACTCAAATGTGAAATCGTAAATATAGGGCAAATAACTTTGTTGAGAAAATGAAGTAAGTTTAATTTTTTCTATTGGGGAATGAACTATATTTTGATGAAAAATATCCCTTTAAAGATTGCCAGTTGATGAAATGTGACCGTTTTTAACAATTTTTTTTATTTATAAAATGCGATGACAATGACTAAATTGATGTGTGAACCAAACAATTAAGGAACCTACCTTTTTTTTTTGTGAAAGTTTTGAGGACTAAAATGAAAGCTTTAAAAGGTTATGTGTGATAAAAACCCTACTTATAGGGATTTTGATATCATCAAGTGATCCACTTGGTACTTAACTCTGATCCATGTCATTTTGGGCATTTTGATTGTTTGAGCAAATTTCCTCCTGGGAGAATATTCGATGAAGATTTTCTCTCCTCAAACCCTGCAAAATAATGGTGGTCAATTGGAGAACACCAGTGTGGTGTTGGCCAAGGGCCTTCCGATGCCTAAGTCAGGTAAAATGGTCTCAAGGAGATGCAGGATTATACTGAAAGGTATGGAGTTTTCCTCTTGGGGAGAGGAGGAGACGAGAACGCAGAGAGAGAGAGAGAGAGAGAGAGGTGGCGTGAGAACCTTATATATTTTTGCTAGGGTTTTGGAATTACCTTATGTGTGAGTTATGCTTGCTGTTCGGTTCACAATTGTATATCATTTTATACCTTTATAGCTTATGATTTAGTTATGTTTTTGAGTTAACCTTGTGCTTTTAACCTCTTTTGTGTTTGTCATTCAGTTCATTAAGCTCTAGGTATCACTTGAGGCATGTGAAGTAAAATGGTGAAAATAATGTGTAAAAACTGGAGAATTGAGTTACAAATTCATTTCGGACTTATCGTCTTCATCCGAGCTTGGATTGGGCCAATACTTGTGTGGTTGGATCAATGACATTCTGAACTTTGAAATGGACATCTTAAAGTCGACATTTGTGTGATCCAAGCCCAATCCGTGAGCCCAAGAAGTTGTTCATCATGCTGACAGGAAGATGAGCTCATTGCTTGCTTGGTCATGCTGACATGAGGATGAGCTCTTGGTTTCTGAATGGAAGCTTGGTCATGCTGACATGAGGATGAGCTCTTGGTTTCTGAATGGAAGCTTGGTCATGCTGACATGAGGATGACCTAGGGCTGCTAGTGGGATTTAGTGGAGTAGCCATTTCTGATTATCTAATGCAAGTGCATCAACCACATTCTGATTTTCAAATGCAAGTGTTGAGTCCATTAGCCATATTCAATTCTGATTTCTCACTTCCCTCTCCCTATAAATACCACTTCCATTCCAAACACTTTCATCAAGCAAAATCCTGGGATTCACAACACCACAATTCAGCCATCTACCCTCAAACACTTCCATCATTTTCCCAAACACTCCAGAAATCAACCCAAAGCTCTAAACAGCCTCAAATCACCAAAACAACTCCAGCAAACCTCTCTTCCATTTCCCTACGAATTTCATCTTTCTTAGCCATCACCACTCACTCAAACTCATCCCAAACCACCTCCATATCCTTCATACATCCTTCTAGACGTGAGAAAGCTCTTGGAGAAGCATTAGAAGTGGAGAAGCACTTGGAGAAGCCTTGGACACCACAAGAACTTCAGAAAAGGGGTTTTTCTACTCTTATTGCATTCATTATGTTTTCCCATTTCTGTTTTAGTTTCCTTTCCGTTATGAGTAGCTAAATCCATAACTAGGGCTTCGATGTAACCTAACATGAATATTCTGGGTTTATAAGTTTGAAGTTTGGAGTTTCAAGTTTGATTCATGATTCATGTTCTTATTCATTATGCTTATAAGTTAACATGCTTGTTTGAATGATTGATCACCATTAGAACTTGTTTGGTAACTATCTTGGTTTGAATTAAGAGTAGACACCATGCTTTAATTCGAATTGAACTATGAATAGGAAGAGTATGTATGGACATTCGACAATAGGGATTAGATACATGCTTGGTTGTTTAAATTGTTCTTCTATGCTTAATGGGTTCCTAATGCTTAATTTTAGGTTAGACAACAAATGATCAAATTAGGGAATTAGGAACACAAGGTTAGGACCAGACACCATGGCCTAATCATACTATAGCTAGAATCAATCTTTGAATCTGAATTAGACTTGTTACTTGACTCCTTATAACCCAGAATTGAATTGTTATGGTGAATCGAATGCCCTAGTCTCCAAATCCATTTTCCAGCCCTTTAAAATCACTCTTTGTTACACTTGTTATTTGCTTTCATTTGCAATTTCAGTTTGCTCACTTCCTTTCACAATCACAATCACTTTCACTTTAAATTCTGTTTCTCCTAACTTCTTGAATTCGGTAATCTAAAGTACATAACTAATTTGAACTTCTCAGTCTTCGTGGGTACGACCTCGTACTTGTCTTGCTATACTACTAATTGCCCCGTACAATTGCGAGTTAACATAATATTAACAACAAATTTTGGCGCCGTTGCCGGGGACTGACGAAAGTTCTTCCCTGGTTACGTGCCCAAGGTTACCCTATTCTTTTTAGTGTTTCTAATTAATCTAATTTTCTGTTTCAGGTAGTTTATGTCTAAAAATCCATTCCTTGAACAAGTGAGGTCTTCATTCCAACGTTCTAGATCTTTGAACGCAGGACCATCATTGCAACCCAATCGGGTGAACTCTGAAATTCAGAATCGTCTAGAAAGGGAGTTGTCAACTGCAAAAGAGCAAGCTCTTGCTACATTTACAAGTCTTGCTCTCCACACTGAACTTCCTGGTTCTTCCCTTTCAAATTCAGAAGCAAGTTCAGACCAAGAACAAGAAGAAGAGATGGCTGCCAATGAGTTCATGGGAGACCTTGATATCCCAACAATTCCAACATCTCCTTCAAGCATTTCGCTGCCCACTGTAGCTCGAAACTATGAGCTTAAATCTTCTCATCTTAATATGTTACCTTCCTTTTATGGTTTACCTAATGAAGATCCATTAACTCATATAAAGGATATTTTTAATGTTGTTAGCTCTTTTCCCTTGACAGGAGTGACAGAAGATCAACTTCGAATGAGAGTGTTTCCATACACTTTGAAGGATAAGGCGAAATATTGGTTGAATTCTTTGAAGCCGGGATCACTCACTACATGGGCTGCCATTCAAAAGAAGTTCTTGGAGAAATACTTCTCCACGCAAAAGACCGACATGCTTAGGGACAAGATCTTGTTATTTTCACAGCAAGATGATGAATCATTTTGTGAAGCATGGGAGAGATTCAATGGGCTGCTCAATCAATGTCCTCATCATGGGATTCCATTGAAGCTTCAAATGCATATGTTTTATAAAGGACTAACCCCTTCTAGTCATAATATTGTCACAAATTTTGCAGGTGGTTCTTATAAAACCAAGACTCCGGAAGAAACGTATGAACTCTTTGAGGGGATAGCAATGGAGACCCAACATACGGATACAAGAGGTAAACGTGTTGTTAGTGGTTCTAATGATGCTTCTAGTGTGCAGATTTCAAAACTGGAACAAAAGCTAGATGCTCTTCTTGCATTGAACTCAAGAAACCCTCCTAAGGAAGTGTGTAGCATTTGTGAAGCTCATGACCATGCTACCATAGCTTGTCCACTTGGGGCTGCATATCCAGAATTTGTGCAAGAGGAAGCTAAGGTGGTAAATTCCTACAACCAAGGTCCAAGAAATGATCCATACTCTCAAAGTTATAATCCAGGTTGGAGGAATCATCCAAACTTTTCATGGAGGAATACTCAGAATCAAGCCAATCCCCCTTCATTCCAAAGGCCACAACAAACATCATCATTGGAGGATATAGTGAAGCAGATGGCAATCAACCAATCCAATTTTCAGCAAACAACACAAGCTGCCATCTCCAAATTGGAAGTCCAATTAGGCCAAATAGCTGCTGAAATAATTCAAAGACAGCCTGGGAAATGGCCAAGCCAAACTGAGATCAATCCAAAGAACCATGAAGTCAAGGCCATTCATGTGCTCAGATCAGGTAAGATAGTTGATAATAAAGTTGATTCTAATCTTTCAAATGATTTTGTGGTTGTAGGAAATGAAGATGAAGAGGAGCAGATCACAACTACAGAAGAGCAACAACCCAAAACATCCCAATCTGCTCCTAAGGACAAATCAGATTCTCAGGAATCCAAACAATTCCAATTGCATAAAAGGGATGACAAATTTGTGCCACCACATCTTCAAGAAGATAGATACGTGCCACCCGCTCCATATGTTCCACCGATTCCATTTCCAGGCCGTCTTAAGAAAGCAAAGCAAGATAAGGGTTTTAAAGAGATTTATGATATTTTGAGTAAAGTTAATATCAATTTGCCTTTGCTTGATCTTATTGAACAGATTCCTGCATATGGAAAATTCATCAAGGACTTGAAAACTCACAAGCTCAATTTCGCTCCAAATGAAAGAGTAAAGCTGGACATGAATGTAAGTGCTGTGTTACAAAGGAAGCTTCCACCAAAATCAAAAGATCCTGGCAGCTTTGACATTCCCATTAACATTGGAGACAAGAAGGTTGGAAGAGCCATGTTGGACTTGGGAGCAGGCATCAATGTGATACCATATTCAGTTTATCAAGAGCTTGGCTTAGAAGGGATGAAGAAGACTTCAATTCGTCTTGAACTAGCTAATCATTCTATCAAATATTCAAAAGGTATTGTAGAAGATATTCTAGTTCAAGTTAATACACTAAATCTCCCTGTTGATTTTGTAGTGATGGATATGGAGGACAACCCAAATGGAGATCGTGTTGATCTCATTCTCTTAGGACGACCATTCTTGGCCACTACAAATACAATTATCAATATGAAAGATGGCACCCTCTCCATGACTGTGTTGGGTGAAACTGCTGAATTTAAAGTGTTTGATCCTCCATCTCAACCTTCTATCTCTCTTGATACTTGTTTTACAATTGATGTTGTGAATGATGAAGTTTCTTCTAAGAGTTTGCAGAAACAGCCCAATAATTCTATAGAAGTTATCATTGCACAAGTAGAGGAAGATCATGTTGAACCAGAGTTCCAAGAAGTGGTAGCTGCCCTAGAAGTGTCGCAGCCATTCCCACCATTTCTCTGGGCTACCACTTGAGCCTTTTGAACCATTCTCTACGAAATTGGAACCATCCAATGTCACCCCAATGTTCAATGTGACACTCATTACCTGACATGAAGAAAAAGAAAAGAAAAAGACAAAGGAAGCAAAGGAAAAGGAAGAGGAGAAGAAGTTGGGTGAACTATCTTGAGACGATTGATTCGAAACCCCCCAACTCATCATAAGCTGATTTCATAATGTCTTGCCAAGACATTAACTAAGGCGCTTCTTGGGAGGCAACCCATGTGTTCAAGAAGAAGGTGTTTGTTAGCGGTCGACCTAATCGCATCAAGGGGAAGTTTTTCTCTATACCTTCTTCTTAACTTTTCCCTTTATCATTTGCATGTTCTCAATCATCTTTTCTATGCTTTAACATTGAGGACAATGTTCAATTCAGGTCTGGGGGGAAGGTTTTCAATTTTAATTCATTTGTGTTTTCAATTTTCGTTCATTTGTTACTAATTTTTTTTTTTTTTGTCATAAAATCAATGCTATGGAGCTGCCATTGAGGTTTTCATATCAGAATTTTGCACTTCACAAAGCTTTTGCTCTTAGAATTCTGGTGGCTAAAGTACCATGCTCAAATTCTTGAAGGAGAAAAGTGGAGACTACCCTAGTGAGCCATATCGAGCCTAATTGCTTTCTTGAGAGGGTTTAAAGTGTTTCTACTTCTCATCTCTACTCATTTTCTTCATTTCACTCTAATTGATCTCATTGTTCCATTTTGATTGAATACTAAGGATGATTCTCTTTTGCAGATATCATGTGCTTGCTCTCATTCATGAATGAACTCATTGAAGTGATGCTAGGCTATGTGTGTATAACCATTCTATGTGCTTTCTTTTCACCCTACTCATATGTGTGTTCCATCAGCCCTCTTGAAGCCAAACACTTCAAGCCTTTTTCTTCTATCACCCTCATCATTTCCCTACCTTTGTATCTCAATCTGAGATATTCCCTTATTGTATTCATACCCTATAACTTAGGAATATACCAAGGTATGCCAAGATAAAGTTTGAGGCAAGGAAGTTGCTGCCATGAAAATTGGTGTGATTCTGTGCAATAAAGTTAAAGAAGTTGCAGATCAAATCAGCAAAGACGAATGTGTTTCGATGTGATCTAAGTGAAAAAAAAAAAAATAATAAGTCCATGCCAGGTGATACCATGAAGTTTGCAGCCATGCCATTCTAAACCAATGATACCTTGCAGATCAAAGAAGAATGCAACCTTGGTATGTTCTTAAGTTACTTGTTTTTCCTTCCAATTCTTCCATTTCCCCT
This sequence comes from Prunus fruticosa, assembly GCA_018703695.1. Lineage (NCBI taxonomy): Eukaryota > Viridiplantae > Streptophyta > Magnoliopsida > Rosales > Rosaceae > Prunus > Prunus fruticosa. The sequence continues at coordinate 36,706,321 of CM031920.1, forward strand.
AACCTTAGCCTTTCATTACAACCTTGTAAAAGACCTAGCTGATCTTTGAGGATGTATTCATGGTTGCTGTAAGTATGTGTGTATCTCTATTCTTAGTATTTGATTCCTTCCATGAGATCTAACCAAACTTGTGCTTCTATTGCTTACACTCATTTATGCTTTCTTGAGAGAATTAAACCATAGGTTCTGAGTGATTGAGTGTTATCTGTGAGAATTAGAGTCGAAGCATGTTCTCTATTCAAGGTTTGAGTATGCTAGCTTTGAAGCCGTGTGCCTTTGAGCTATAGCTTCCACTTTACACACTGATTGACCACCTATCTTGGCAACTCTATGGTGTTGGAGGTATGACTAAAGTTTTCTTTCATTTTCATTAGTTGATTTCAAAGTTTGTTTTTCTAACCTCTTTGTTTTGTAGAGTCAGTAAAGCGTTTATGGGTATCGTTTCTGTTAAACCCTTAGGAGACACAACTCCTCCTACTAGGGGTGCCTAGAGGTTTAAAGGCTTGTTGCATATGCTCAATGCAATCGAGTTACCTGCGGAAGTGGTTTACTTAATTTCTTGTTTTTGTTTTGTTTTGTTTTGCTCGAGGACTAGCAAAATCTAGGTCTGGGGTATTTGTTCGGTTCACAATTGTATATCATTTTATACCCTTATAGCTTATGATTTAGTTATGTTTTTGAGTTAACCTTGTGCTTTTAACCTCTTTTGTGTTTGTCATTCAGTTCATTAAGCTCTAGGTATCACTTGAGGCATGTGAAGTAAAATGGTGAAAATAATGTGTAAAAACTGGAGACTGAGTTACAAATTCATTTCGGACTTATCGTCTTCATCCGAGCTTGGATTGGGCCAATACTTATGTGGTTGGATCAATGACATTCTGAACTTTGAAATGGACATCTTAAAGTCGACATTTGTGTGATCCAAGCCCAATCCGTGAGCCCAAGAAGTTGTTCATCATGCTGACAGGAAGATGAGCTCATTGCTTGCTTGGTCATGCCTGACATGAGGATGAGCTCTTGGTTTCTGAATGGAAGCTTGGTCATGCTGACATGAGGATGACCTAGGGCTGCTAGTGGGATTTAGTGGAGTAGCCATTTCTGATTATCTAATGCAAGTGCATCAACCACATTCTGATTTTCAAATGCAAGTGTTGAGTCCATTAGCCATATTCAATTCTGATTTCTCACTTCCCTCTCCCTATAAATACCACTTCCATTCCAAACACTTTCATCAAGCAAAATCCTGGGATTCACAACACCACAATTCAGCCATCTACCCTCAAACACTTCCATCATTTTCCCAAACACTCCAGAAATCAACCCAAAGCTCTAAACAGCCTCAAATCACCAAAACAACTCCAGCAAACCTCTCTTCCATTTCCCTACGAATTTCATCTTTCTTAGCCATCACCACTCACTCAAACTCATCCCAAACCACCTCCATATCCTTCATACATCCTTCTAGACGTGAGAAAGCTCTTGGAGAAGCATTAGAAGTGGAGAAGCACTTGGAGAAGCCTTGGACACCACAAGAACTTCAGAAAAGGGGTTTTTCTACTCTTATTGCATTCATTATGTTTTCCCATTTCTGTTTTAGTTTCCTTTCCGTTATGAGTAGCTAAATCCATAACTAGGGCTTCGATGTAACCTAACATGAATATTCTGGGTTTATAAGTTTGAAGTTTGGAGTTTCAAGTTTGATTCATGATTCATGTTCTTATTCATTATGCTTATAAGTTAACATGCTTTTTTGAATGATTGATCACCATTAGAACTTGTTTGTTAACTATCTTGGTTTGAATTAAGAGTAGACACCATGCTTTAATTCGAATTGAACTATGAATAGGAAGAGTATGTATGGACATTCGACAATAGGGATTAGATACATGCTTGGTTGTTTAAATTGTTCTTCTATGCTTAATGGGTTCCTAATGCTTAATTTTAGGTTAGACAACAAATGATCAAATTAGGGAATTAGGAACACAAGGTTAGGACCAGACACCATGGCCTAATCATACTATAGCTAGAATCAATCTTTGAATCTGAATTAGACTTGTTACTTGACTCCTTATAACCCAGAATTGAATTGTTATGGTGAATCGAATGCCCTAGTCTCCAAATCCATTTTCCAGCCCTTTAAAATCACTCTTTGTTACACTTGTTATTTGCTTTCATTTGCAATTTCAGTTTGCTCACTTCCTTTCACAATCACAATCACTTTCACTTTAAATTCTGTTTCTCCTAACTTCTTGAATTCGGTAATCTAAAGTACATAACTAATTTGAACTTCTCAGTCTTCGTGGGTACGACCTCGTACTTGTCTTGCTATACTACTAATTGCCTCGTACAATTGCGAGTTAACATAATATTAACAACACTTGCCTTTATATAGAGTCTCCATCTTTGGTAAGGTTTGTGGAGAATAATTCCCACAAATAAGATGATAAGATAAATCAAGCATATTTGGTGGAAATCGAATCCTTGATTTAGGGAGATATTCCTATCTTAAATCAGGATAATTGGCTCATTAAATGAGATTTTAATTAGTACAATTATTTTACATTAGGAATATTCCATCTTCCATGTGTCACCTTCTGAATGGTTACCGAAAATATGTGTTCACACATTGATATAATCAAGTGAAGCTCTTATCAGCTCTTATGGTCATTGCGGTTGTTGTTCATTGCTAGAAGAAGAGTTAAAAATAGGATTAGGGTTCATGTGTATTTTTGGCATATACAACTTTATGTGTTGTTTGGTTTATTTATTTGCATACCTGTCATATTTTGTATGGTTGTTGTATTGGTCTCATATCTGACGCTTTGCCGCTTCCGCGCACAACACTATTGTAGACAACGAAATTTTAGTGAATTAAATTCCACTAAGTAAGAAAATAATTAGGGTTTGGTGGATTAAATTGTGGGCCCCATAATCTGCCCATGTGGCATACAACTCATCAAAATCAAATTAGTTGTCAAAGGTGACACATGTCGACATCCGGCGTAGTGCATCAAACAGTTCAAAGTGAAGACAAAATTAAAGGAAAGAATCTTCTATGATTGACTTTGATTTAAATCAAATATTAATCAAGTCAATCAATTAAAGATAATTTGGTTAAATTGCCAAATTATTGGAATTGATTTTAAATCAAATCGAAATCCCACAAAGCAAGGTTCTAAAGAAGGAAAGCAATATAGGTCAAACATCCCGCAGGAGCCTATGAATAGGAGGCCTCAAGACGAAGAAAAGGTCTGAGACAGACCCAAGCACTCAGAAGAAATAGAAAACTCTTTGATTCTTCACCTCACTTTGGAAGAGCCACCAAGCACAACAAATACGTGCCGGTTCCTCCACCCTAGAAAAATCCAATCACCAAACAAGCCTTGTGCTACCCATTTGATTAAGATCAAGTCTCTACGACCCTTGTATCAAACACAAATTTTCTTTAAACACTTTGGAGATTCGAATCAGAGGATTTCATACAAAGATTGTAACCCTAAATTTCATTAATACAAATATTATTTTGTACGCGTGTTTCTTGTCTCATTTGTCACAGAAAATTTGTGTTTACAACTACATTCAATTCCCCCTCCCCTCCCCCAATAGTACTTGTATACATCTCAATTTACGTATGGCCTCTTGATAACGACTGGTAAATTTTGTCTTAACCATCTCATATTAGGGTTTTCTCTTTTAGGTTTTTTGTTTTTAATAATCTGCAACATTAGGTTTCCTTCCTTGAATATGCAACATTAGGCTTCCTTCTTGGTTTTGTAACTGTTCTATTGTGCTATTGCCTTGTGAGGTGTTAGCTTGCCTTTTTGGCTTTTAATGAAATCGTATTTTGACAACAACAAAAAAATGAAAATTATTTGATTGCTTTCTAGTGAAAAAAAATTATTGTCAACCCATATGTGAGAGAGCCTAAAAACACATTGTAAATGTATCTTAAAACATTTAAAGAAGAAACAACATATAATCATTTTCCGACAAGTACAACATAAAAAATTAGCATATATATATTTTAAGTTGAGTGAAGTGTTTAACGAAAAAAAAAAAAAGTCGAGTGAAGCCTGTGTGATAGGAAAATAAACAGTTTTTTATTTATAGTCCATGTTTAAGAGAAATTATAGAATGGTACTAGAGGACGGCCATATGATATAGCTTGTACATATGTTATAATATGAGTGGATGACATGATTCATATTCCTCCTTTTAGGGAATAATATCAATAAACATCCACTTATATTATAATATATGTACAAGTTATACCACATGACCGTACTACTCCTGAGTGAGATAATTTATTTTTAAATACATCATTTTATTTTTATTATTTTGGTTTTATGAATTGAACTTTATTTTACTTGAAATTACAAATTTACCCTTATTACTTAACGGAAAATTGAATGAAAGTCGAAAAGTTAACGGCAAAGGCTACATTGGCTGTTTTGATAAATTCAAGTGTTAAATTGATTGATTTCTTAGTTCAGGAGATTAGGTTCGATTGAGATCTAATTTGGGGGATTTTTCAGCAATTTACTCAAAAGAAAACGGATCAAATGGAGTGAAAAATGGGCCAAACTACAAGAGATTAGGCCCAAATGAAGAATACAAGAAGAAATGATACACAAGGGGTTCGACGGTTGAGATTAAGAGTCTTAATTGGAACCCCCCAGAATTAGGTATTAATTGGGCTAAAATATCTAGATATTACTTGGAGTTACTAATATTATTTGAATATTAAGTACTGAAATAAAAAAGGATCAAATGAAGTTAAAATGGGCCAAACTTCAGGAGATTAGGCCCAAAATGAATGAAGAAATGATACACGGGTTCGATGATTGGGATTAAGAGTCTTAGTTGGAACCCCCAAATTAGGTCTTAATTGGAACTAAGGCATTTGGGTATTAATTGGGCTAAAATATCTAGATATTACTTGGAGTTACTAATGTTATTTGACAATCCCGTTCTCTTGGACCCCTAGTCTTATGATCACCAACCCTTATAGAATGGAGTTACTAATGTTATAGTTAGTGCATGTCAGATTTCTCATCCTACATATACTTTTATGAATGTCTTGCAGTGATAAGAAAGTAGTTTTGCATTTATTTGTTATTGCTTGCCTTCATAACATGTTATAATTGTTTCTTGAACTTTGATGGCTAACACCAAAATTTATAAATAAATAAATAAAAGAAATAGGAGAAACGGTGTTACAGTGAAGAGACATGCTTTTTCTCTAGTTGCAGAAACTAACTATTTGGTTAGACTATCATCACAGGCTAGACTATCCTAACTCTATTTTCGATTCAATTGGTGTATTTATAATTGTGTGTGATTTATGAATTTGGATATTATTTTATTATTCAATTTATTATATATGTGTTTTAAGAGTATAGTTAATTAATATTTCCAACAGAAGATTGTTGGATTGGATTGTTTTCTGTTTTATTTACATCATTTTTTAGTTTAGACTGCTATCATTCCTCTGACTAGGATTTGTTTAACGATTGTTAAAGGAGTCGGCCAAAAAGAAAGAGCATCGAAAGTAATGGCGACCAAGATATGCGTAGTGATTCGATCTTTTCATCACCCAAACCTTTTGTGGGGCCTTCCACCTTCCACACGGGGGATTGCATTGCCTGAATCACGAGTCTTATATACTGTGTTGCGATCACCTCATATTGATAAAAAGTCCAGAGAGCAGTTTGAAATGGAAATCAAGAAAAAAAACACAAGCGCATGAATTGCAGAAGAAGTTCTTTTGGCTAAAGCGCCAACGTATATTTGGAGCTCAATATGAACTCCTATTTTCTTGCAAGACCCGCTTGGATAAGGAAAAACTGCAGGGATTTCTCTGAAGCAAGATCCTTGCATTGACCCTTCCCTGAACCAGAACCAGCATAGTGGCGCTGGATGCTTCTGATTAACAACACAATATGAAGTGAGGGGAAAAGAGCACTTAAAATGATGCCCTAGTTTGGGTTGTGGTTTGGTGTTTTGCAAGTTTTGGGAGTTTAAAATCTGTTTTGATCGGATAGGATGATGGAGAACTGCTGTTGGTAACAGTGAGATTTTGTCTAATTTATTTTTTTGGTTGATTCTCTTGTCTTTGTCCAAGTTAGAGAATGATTAGAGGTTGATGTAATGATCCAACACTTTCAACTTTTCCGCTTGGCTCCTTTCTAGAGCTGGTAAATTAATCCTTATTAACTCCAATATATCAGGCCTGGGACTTGCTAGGTTTTGTTCCTCTCAAGTTATAGACTATAGCTATTGGTTTGGGTTTGTGAAGGAAGGGTAGAAACAAAGAAAAGAAAAGAGAAAAACAACATTGGTTCATTTGAGAGCCAGATCATCAGGGATACCAATAATTAATTAAGTACATCAATCTCAAGTAATGTTACCTTACCTTGTGTTCTTAATTTGATCATTTCAGAGAGACATATATATTTGTTGTGTGAAAACACTCCAAGATCTTGTCGTTGATGGACTATGCAACTGCCAAGCACAAGCCACATAAATATAAAGCACACACACCAACTGAAAGTAACACACACAAACAAAGAACACAAGAATTTATAGAGATTCGACGTTGTACTTACGTCCCCTTGGTGATCCCCAAGAAATTCACAAGTATGAAACAACCCCTTCGATTATATTGAAGAACCCCCTTTGTTCTCTCACAAACCCTAGCTCTCTTTTCTCTCAACCTGGCTTAAATCCAATTTGATGCCCTTGTTCTCTCTTGAACTCGTTTTTAAACTCTTAGAGAAAACCGTAGCACTAAAATACATATTTATAGACCATAGGACTTTAGTACAATGTTACAAGGAATAGAAAATTACTCCTAGTCAAACTGGACCAAGAAACTCACCCTAAACCTGTGTTTGGACCAAAACATGCCGAACTAGAATTATTGATCCCACTCGGTATCGCTGGGTCTTAGCCAGTGGCGGATCCAGGATTCAAAAGTCAGGTAGGCGAAACTTACCTTAAAAACTCGACGGTACGAGTGAATTTCATTCATAAAAATAAAAAGATACACCTAGTTAGGGGGGACATAATGAGCCTTACCCTCAAATATGCATCTCTATATATAAATAAAAGCTTAACAAAAAAAAAAACTAAAAAAAACAAATACATGCAATGCAACACAAAACTAAACTATTTAAATCTAAACAAATTATATTTCATTCATAATTAAACCCTAGAAGACTCAATTTCACATTAAAATTAAAACTAAGATGCATACATTTATTTTAGGAATAACCCAATAGAAGAAGATAAATAAAGAGGAGAGAATAAGAAGAATACTTGTTTCCTCATATTTGAGAAGAGAATGAGCTGTCCACAATTGCACAGCTCACTGCACAGCCAAGCCAAGACTGTCGACTGGAAAGGAGAAGAAGCTGCCAAACAACTGCCCTGGAATTGCGGTCAAAAGCTATTTGACTGCTAAGAAGTTATGTTCCCTTTTTTTTTAAGTTTGACTGGGCAATCCCATAATATAAAAGTGTGGGTTGGTTATACTTGTTGTTTCTCTTCTCTTTTTTTTTAAAGTTTAAGTGGGCTGTAACACATGTGTGTAGTTTTATATGGGCTGAGTAAGCAAGGGTTACACTATCATGGGTAGGCAAGTTTTACATGGGCTTGTTTATATATATGTATTTTTTTAAGTGAAAAAAAGTGGGGTAGGCGGCTGCCTGCCCTGCCCTTGCTGTAGAACCGCGCCTGGTCTTAGCGATCGATCACTTCTTCATGTCGCACGCACTAGAGGTCCTTGGACAAAAGCAATCGCTCGGCGGCGATTGATTGGTTTCTAGTTCAAGCCTTCCTCTTCCTTCTTCCTTCGCATCCTTAAGGTAAGCCAACTCCAACAATATCTACTGCTAGATTCGAGAATATCTTTAGCTAGATTTTTAGAAAGGGCAGGGCAGCACATTGCTATGCAGAACAATTAAAACGCACGAGAATGTGTCATTGGCTTGGGATACCTCTACAATGGCATCACCCAGTATATGTAAAGTTAAGCGCACGAGAATGTGTCATTGGCTTTGCAGGTTTCGTCTAGCCAAGTAGTCGATAATATGATCCTACCAGCTGGTTGATCTCCATTGCTTTCTTTCGGTTCTGGATCGTCCTTAATGCTTCCACATGTTCTATGGGAATTTTCCTATGTATCTACTAGTTCACAGCATACCCCAAGTTTGTCAATGCATTGGCATGAATATTTTCTGCTCTGCGAGGATTTTGAAGAGAAGCTTGTCATGTTAGCCTCTGAGAAGCTCCTGACATTTATCCAAGCTAAGCTAGGCAGTTTTGATAATCTCAAATATAGGTATTTTTGTTTTTCATCTGTATTTTCTTAATATGTGAGGTGAATTCCTCATTTGCCCTCAGATTTTAACGAAAAGGATTAATGGTACAACACCAGTCCAAAGTAAAGGACCCAAAAAAAAAGAAAAAAGAATCGGGGTGTTGGAAACAGGAGGTATGTATTAATAAATGTAGAAAATTCACTGTCGGAAACCAAAAAGAAGGAAAACGCTAATTCTCAAGGGGTGTATGCGTAATTTAAACCTTTTACAACAAAGTCAAAAAACAGAAGGCATCCACAACTGCAGGATAAATGGGATTTCAACCCAATGTGGTAATTCTCATAATATGCAATCGCTCTCTCTCTTCTATTTGGTAGCTCTCTCTCTATCTCTCTCTATATATATGGGGTTTACAAAAACTGCTTCTACAAAGAAGCAACTCCATAAATGCGTGGGCTAGGGCTGCTGAACCAGCCCGAAATAAGGGTAAGGAAAAGGAGGACAAAAGAATTGTTAAAAATTTGATGACGGGGAAGAGAAGCAGAGTGACATCAATTGAGCTGGAGGGCCATCTGCTGGAGAAGTATTTTCTTCTGGGATGCATTGATGATGCCTTTGCATTCGGCATCTAATAAAACCTCGGCCATGATTGCAGCCGCATGCCCTCTTGGCTCTTCTGAAGCTCTCCTCAACATGAACATCTGAAAATGCAATAACAAAAAGAAAAGAAAAATATTCAAGATTCATTATCTACCATTTTCATTTTTGGTTTTAAATTTTTCCCAACATGAAGCCAGACTGAGCAATTAACGGAGTAAAATAGAACAGTCCAATGCTTACATGTCCTACCAGCATGCATGAAAACATATGCAGATGGTTCAAACCATGAGAGCCCAGCCCTTCCAACAGATTATACTGAATGTACATTTTCATCTTTTTCATCACAAACATAGAAATATGAGCATAAGTCAGCAGGAGAATAATACCATATATAATTATATATCCATAGGTGCACACACACACACAAGTATAGAATGGCGATCAAGGGTTGACATCACGATCGCTCAAGCAGCCATTCAATTTTCTTACCAGCATTTTCCCCTTCTTTTTTTTATCTTTAAAATTTAGAGTTTCCCGATTACTTTAGGGTGTATGTTGGGATTAGGGTTTAAAGCCTGAAACTTAAAACCTAAACCCTCAACCCTCAACCCTAAACATAATCATTTAACACACTAAGAAAGAAAAAGCCAAAAAACTGTATCAAACATACTAAACAATGAACAAGTTATGCATCTCTAACAAATCCTAGATGATCAGGCATATTTGTGTGCCTCAAAATACATTATTGAAGGGGTCTTCAAATCATACCTGCCCATGATGTGTGATCTCTAAGCAGCCAGGTTGTTGTATAAATGGCTCTCCATCTATTTGGACTGGGAAAGGACTGGAGGCATGTATTCTCATGACTTTCCCTTGGGCTAGTCTCCTAGCATGTGAAAGTCCAACCTATACAGCAAAACAAGAACGAAATAGTAAGCAGACATTTAACATTGGAACAAAAAAACAAAAACAAAAAACAGAAAAAGGATACAAATGTGATTCTCAACAAATATTTCACCCAAAAATAAATTAATATTTCATCGCTTAGTATGAAGAGGCTAAATATATTTATAATGGCTTTTAACGATGCATAATAAGGTGCTTCACTCTGCAATACAGTTGTTTCAGCACTACTAATCATGCTCTGTTAATGATGCATACTAAACAGTAATTCGAGATAAAGGCCATATAGGCCAAAAACTGCATTCCCCATATTATCAAGCTGAAGGAAGGCTGGACAATGTACACCTCTGAAAGTCACCATGAAGGAGGGAAATCTTTATATCAAGCTGATATAAAGTCCAAGAATTACTAAAAAAACAGAAAGGACAAATTGGACAAATTTTAGATGGGCGACAAAGAGAATGTCCCCAGAGAAATCAACATCAGACTCAGCATGGACGGACAAAAGTTGTTTGACAACTCTTCACTTTTTCTTTTCAGCCCCTCTAGTGCAATTTGGAAGGGAAAAAACTTCTTAAGGTACAGGTGAATTATATCTCTTGGGAGGATGAATACTTGTGATTTGGTCAGTGTGATACGGAAAAATGCTGCTGAAACTTCGGATCACCTGCTGCTCCATTGCCCCATTGCGTTGTCCTTGTGGAGAAGATTGTTTAGGAACACCCAATTGATTTGGTACTCCAGCTTGTTGTGCTACATTATTGGGTGAGAGATGTAATTTCCCCGGTGGAAAAAAAAAGGGAGGGGTATATTGCTAGGGAGAAGTTCTGTGAAGCAATCTTTTGGGTGGTGTGGATGGAGAGAAATAGAAGGATCTTTACGGGTGTAAGGTATGAGGAAGTCGACCTGTTGTGGGATAGAATTTGTTTTGGGCGTATCTTCAGAGATTGGGGATAGTTCTTTTCAGGCTTCATTTGATGATTGGAGTGCTGCTGTATTTTAGATTCAGTCATGGAACATTAGGATGCTTTAACTGTGCCGCTGTTGTAGTTGAGTAGTGTAGCTTGTCAAGTAGACAACTTCTCCTCTGTTTTGTAGTATTTCTTTATTAAGGAAACCATGTTTCTTATCAAAAATAAAAAATAAGAAAAGGTGGGACTCATTTCAGAAAATAAAAGGATAAAAACAATAAACAAGGCAATACCCATTTTTTGATTCAAATCAAATCCATTCAAACTACCACATTAGGGTTGCATCGAAATAAAGTAGTAGATAATACTAGAACTGAAACTTGAGTTCATCTTTGGAGCTCTCTTGATAGGATTTTATTGTTAACAACTGGATATTGATACCAAGTTTTTTATATTTTATTACGGGGAAAAAGCTTCTTATCTAGCTTAACATATTAAGGAAAAAGAAACTAAATGGGAAAAACAAACTATTCCACGCAAATGCATGTGTAAGACTTTCTTTTCATGTTTCATTTTTTGGTAAAGCTTCCATGACAGAATACACTCAAACATAAAAATAGAAAATATACAAATTTCACAAACCTGAAGTTTGCCAAGGTGCCAAGCTCCACATATGCATACAACTTCAAGCATGTTATCATGCATGGACTGAAGACTGAATTCATCATCATGCTCAATATCATTTTGCCAAAGATTAACTCCACCCATGTAGCTGCCAATGTTGAGCACGATTAGACCCTCCAAATCCTGGAAGCAGAAGAAGAAAAAAATATGACTAAAAGGCACCACTTCAAACATGAAAAAAACAGCTTAAAACAGAAAAACACAATTATGATTATTGTGCACCTTTGGAATATCTATGTCTTCCCCATCAACTTCAAGCCAAACTTGCCAAGGAAGGTCAGCACAGGTTCGGTCCATTATATCTCTGGCACCTTCTTTAGCGTATCGTAATTTATTCACAAACTGCTCATAGAGCAATCATCAGTGAAGCCAAAATCACACGGAGCAAATAAAAGATAACAGTCGTTGTCTTAAATATTAGGTTATAATTCTCACAAATTAGAAAATGTGTCGTTTAACCTAAAGCAATTCCACATCTGAAACTCAGAACTGAGTAGCAAACAATAATAACTTGAAAGAAATTTTTTTTATTCATATTGCCCTTCTGGTTTGAATACTCATGGTTGTAGTCAAGAGAATGATAATCGAGTTCAGCCAAAAGTTTTATAATAACATTTAAATTCCAGCCAAATATTATTTAAAGACACAAAAAAACCTGGACCTAGAACAACAAATTTGGGATCATTGTGTTTAATTTCAGTTTTCCTCTCTTTCTAATAAAAAATAAAAAAATAAAAAAGAGAGAGGCAGAAACGAGGGATGAAAATGAGCATTGAGAGAGATAAGAAAGATTTGAGAGAGTGCACAGAGAACTAAAACTTACAACAACTATTTTAAAATTGTTTATAGTTTACAGTTTTTATATTATAAACCATTCGCATTTTTATTTTTTGCTCTCTCATTGACATCCATCATCTCTCTTCTCACGTTTATCTCATTTTTTCTTCTCTATCTTTAGTTAAAGCCAAAAAAACAAAAAAGAAACATATCATTATGTAGCCTTCTGTAATTGTTAATTGAAAAATCACAACATTAAAAAGGCTATACACATGCGAGATCAAAAAACTGTAAAAGGGATAGTGCCACAAAACCCATCATTAAACAATTATACAAAACCCAAAGAGAGGAGTACAGGTACCTGACTACTGAACTTCTCAGGATTTATTTCCCGAGTCACATGAAATTCATATGCAACCTTTGCATCACATCCAATACCTTTTCAAAGACAATGAGAAAAAGGTCAAACACATCCGACAAACCATAACTAGATAGTAGTACATTCAGAGAAATACCTAAATAGTTCATCATGAACTTAGACTGCACTTTATTCGGATCAGCTTCTGATTTGATGTTTACCTTCCAGCGATCTAACATTGTAACTGCAGCATGGTTAATTTCATGCAACAGCATGGTTAAGCCACCTTGTCCATCAACCGTCGAGAAGCCTCTTCCCCATTGCAATACCCTTGACAAATCATTTCCTGTGCCAAGGGGAAGAATAGCAACAGGTGGGGGTGATTCAAATTTATGCCTCTCAATCGCATCAAGGACCCATGCAACAGTGCCATCTCCTCCACATACCAAAACTCTAAAATACTGCACATGATTGAACAATTCCAAACCCACCTCAGGCCCTTGGGAAGAACTCAGTTCAAAAACCTGCAATTTCAAAATAGAGCTCAGCTAATTATCTATAAACCATAATCTCCTGAGTGCAAAACCATTTCTAGCACACCCAGGATCCATCTCAATCACTGAATTCAAATATTGGTGATTTACTGAGGGAATATCTACTACTAACATTATGCTCTTGAATAAGCAATGCAGAAGATTTAAGCTGCTAAATAACCATGGAAATAAATTACCTGCACCCAAGGTGGGGAAAAGTACAAAATTTTGAATCCAACTTATACTCCTAGCAAGGAGGGAAATTTTGTCATTTTGCACTTTCCTCCTTTATGACTATTTTAATCCTCACATCAAGCTATTTATGTTTTCTTCTATGCTTTTCTGTTTGTGGGAAATCAAAGGAAAAGGAAGAGCGAAGGCGGGGTATAATAGGTCCATTCACCCTAGGATGAGAGCATGTAAGCTTTAACGTTTCAAGAATGAGGAATGAATAAGATGCCAAAATAAAATACACGTAAGGTCCCACCACCCCCCACTCCCAAAATTCATCCAATGAATATCTTTTTTCCCTCTCCTCCCACATAAAGTTGCCAGATATCCTACTACTGGGAACAGCGCTGCAAATCACATCTCTGGATTAATATATGGAAATTTAATTTTGTACTAATACAGCTATTTTTATCGTTAGATGCTCACAAACTATAATTTGATGTTCATGTATCTAATTGTTTACGCACTTTTGCTTACGTGTATCTATATGCTTCAATTTGTGCACAAACAACAGGAGGTACGCAAGTGGGTTTAGGATTACTGTGATTAGCATGAAGAAGGGTTAAGTTCCTCCTGAAACTTATCCATTCATTTAGAAATAACTAACTTGAAAAAACAAGCATACAAACTACAGCGCAAATTAAGAGCTGTAACACAGCAGGATAACATTAAACATCAATGATCACCTTTTGTTTCCAGCCTAAAACAATGTACAGTAATAATTCATCATAGTGACAGAGGCTGAAAAGGCACAAACATTACCTGCACAGGATTCAATAGCATGTTCAGCCTTCTCCTTAGAGAAGCCCCATTTTGACCTCCACTCCTGGCATTAATAAAGACCAAAATAGGTCTTGCATCATGTGGCAAATCAACCAGTTTATATTTCTTAATTTGCCCATAGGTGACAGTTCGACCCTGTCTTTGCATAAACCCATTATGGTTGCCTTTAACAATCAGTGCTTTATCATCCTTATTCAAGTAGTCAAAATTCTTCTCACTACGGGATTTCTTCATACGAGTAAATCCATTGAACACACACTCCACAGGTGCATCAGTGGCTAAGTTACCATTAGCTGACTGACCATTACCATGCTTACAATGGCGGCGCTTTCTTCTATACTGGCGACGAACAGATGAGGTTATCATTTCATCTGTGTATGAACTTAGCATTCCACCTCCATTATAGTGGCCAACTTCTTTCACACACAAAGGAGAAATAATAATTCTGCTAAGAGTACCAAAATCGCAAGCATCACCACATTCTTTTGCCATTTTGTTGTGACATCTGACATGTATGAGGCGTTGACACCATAGGCAATGCCATGTAGGAGAAGCATCAAGGAGAGGAACACCACATGGCTCATCACAATAAAAACAGAAGACCGATATCTCTGGATTATCATGCATATTAACCCATCTTTCGGACCAGTGGTGTCGGACATGGGTAAAACCAGCTTGTGCCACACACTTACAATCCCTTACTGCGTACTGAGAACAATAGAAATGAGCTGCTACACCACAAACAGAGCAACGATGGACAGGAGTGCGATATGAGGCTTTTGTTCCTAGGTTATGAAGAAACACCAAGGAAGTCAAGCAAACACAACAAGTGGATGGCTGTTCACCATTAGTCACATCTTCCATCCACGTATGATGTGATAAAGGAACTTTTAGCTTCTTCCAGACTTTTTTCTTTTCTCTAGCTGCAGCTTTAACCCAATTTAGAGATGTCCTTCTCTGCCATTTAAGAAATGCAAAGATGAGGGCTAGAAGCCCAAATGACCCAGTGACCAGCCATCCCAAAAGAAATGGACCATACCCATCCAAGCTGGTCACTACCCTAGCAAGTGAAATGCCCAAATCAACCATCATGACCTAGTTTTTCACTTCCAGTATATTTTTTTCCCAGATTACAATACTGTTCCTTTTCCAGGATTAAAAACTTGAAATTTCTCGGCAACATAAAGATTATGCATATGAAACCTGATTGTGAAATGAATTCATGTAAGAGAAAGGAAATGATTAGCATGCACAGACCAGACCAATTAAACAAGGCAATAATTAAATTTCACCTGACTAAGAGTCTAACATATGGGGGAAGGTGGGCATGTGAGCGAGGGAAATCATTGTAAGGCATTCTAGAAGTATAAAATTATAAATGAATAAGATAATATAAAACGATAACATGACAACAATTTCGAGGCTCAAGCTAAGCTTGTTGCTCAGGATCAAAAGCAAAACAAAGAGGACAAACAAATGATCAAGGTTACTTCTCAAATAAGCTTACAACAAGAGCACTAATAAATCTATCTATCTATCTTTTGAGTTGCCTAACATCCTTGTACAATAGCTGAACCAGAGGAATTTCATCTGTTCAAATTCATGTGTTTTAGTTTTAGCAATAGCATGGATTAAATGATGAATGTTCAAATTCTCCATGACGAATGTTAAAATTTCATGTGTTTTAATTTTTCCATAACAATAACAACAGATAATAATAATAATAATAATAATAATAATAATAAGTCTTCAATTTGCTACATCAACAAATTCAAACGAAAAATCAAACCTTTCAGCATAATGAAAACATGAAACGATCAAATGTCAACAAATTCCATAGAGAAAGAGTGCGATCTAGAGCTGGAGAATGCAATTGAAAAGAATACAATTTAGATCTGCAAAATGAAAATACCTCAAGAGGATGAACAGAAACCCTAGGAATTGAGAAAGTGAACGTGCGAGCGAGCGAAAGAGCGAAAGAAAGAGAGAGGACTTTCGAGCTTGCGGAAATTTTGGTTGAAAATCCAAAATAATGTGAGAAAGGGAAAATAATTAATAATTAAAAATAATATGATTTAGAAAATAATAATATTAATTTCATTCGTACAAGACATGTTAGGAGTAAAGGAAGACGAAAAGGAGAGAGGAGAGAGGAGAGAGAGAAAGAAAAGGGCGGGATTTTCATTTTTGCCTAACGGCTCACCTTTGCCTTTGCCGTAGGAAATGCGCGTGGGTGGGTGGGTGGGCCCCCCAACTTACGGAAAGGTCCTTGGTTTTGTTTTGTTTTCTACTTTAAATTACCCGCCTCTTCCCCTTGACTTTCACGCCCCCATTCCCCACAACATTAGATAGAATTTATTAATTTTAATGCAAATGACATGATATTTGTAGCCTTGCATTTTGGTATTGGAAATGTAAGAGGTACTTCAATATGTCATTTTGAATCCAATTACCAATTGGTTAGTCCTATTTTGCAATGACCGTATCCATATTGCCATGTTATTGGTAGCCTCTTATATTTTGAGAACATATGTGATTTGTGAATGCAATTGACAAACAGTTACGTCTAATTGCATTATAGTCTTGCAACTGACAAACAGAATAGTCTCTTTGCATTCTTGTCGCGCAATTGTCATTATATGCGCACAAGTATGAAATGTAGAATCTCTCAATAAGGACTAATCCTTCATAATTTAATTGTATGTTTATATTTCTACTAAATGCAATTGATGTGTATCCATTTATGTTCATATTAATTATGCCATGGAAGACATGTTGCCTATTTTCAGGAAATGGATGCAGAAGCAAGTAAAATGAATGGAATTCAGGGCCAAAACTCTATACCTAACAGTGAAGGTTATTTTGCAGAGGCTTGAGTCACTTGAAGAAACTGAAAATGCCCCATCTTTCAGATTTTGGACGGTGAGAACAGAAGAAATTCCTACGAGAAAAGCGGACAGTTTGAGTGTGATGGGTTAAACTTGCTGATTTAGCGGAGAGAAAGTTTGCAAAATTTGAGGAAGCGGGAGAAGATTTTACTGCAACTATGCTCTTGCAATTGGTTTTAGCATAAGAAGAAGTCATTTGAGATGTAGCGAGGTTGGGTTGTGATGGGAAGACAATGGGTGTGCTCAAATGAAGGGAGTAGATCAAAGAAATGGACGAATAGAGAAAATATGGTTCGTACACCAAGGAAAAAGACTAGAGAGAATTGTCACGCTACATTTGCTGTGAAGTATTGTCCTAAACGGGATGCTTATATTGTGACTAAATTTGTAACGAGCACAGCCACCGACTTGCTAACTCACGTGAGGTGCCTTTTCTTCATTCACACCGGTGTGTTACGGAATCTAACATAGCACAATCTATGTCTATGAGAAAAGCCTCTATTAAAACCAATCGAACATACAACTATATGGTTGACCAAGAGGTGGATACATGAAAGTGGGGTTCACCAGTAAGGATCTATATAACAGGATGGATTTCGAGCGTCGACAAGTGGTATTGGATGGTGATGCAGAAGCAGCAATAAGCTACATGAATGCCAAGGCAATAGCGGATCCGGAATTTTTTTGCATGTTTAGTGTAGATGAGGAGAATAGATTGGCAAATTTCTTTTGGAGAGACTCTCAATCTCTACACGATTATTGTTTCTTTGGGGATGTGGTGATATTTGATAGCACGTACAAAACCAACGTATATGACAAGCCTTTAGTGGTGTTTGTTGGTGTAAACAACCATAACGCGATTACAGTTTTTGGTTGTTCATTTCTTGTTGATGAGACTGCTGATACATATCGTTGGGTACTCAGAACTTTTTTGACTTCTATGAAGGACAAGAAGCTTGTATCTATTGTCACGGACGGGGATGAGGCAATGCGTGTAGCGATTGATGAAGTTTTTCCCGATGCACATCATTGTTTATGTACATGGCACATCATGAGGAATGTGAACACCAATGTGAATAACCCAGAAATTGTAAGGGAGTTTAGCTATTGTGTGCATGGTGGTTTGACACCAGTGGCGTTCCGAAAAACATTGGCAGCAAATGATAGATACATATGATCTAAAAGGAGATTGGATCGAGATGATGTATCGTAAACGGAAACGATGGGCTGAAGTGTACTGCTCGGGGCATTTTTTTGGTGGGAATACCACCACACAACGTGTCGAGGGTATGCATAAGAACTTGAAGGATGGAATTGGTAGAGGCATGAAGTTAGTGGAGTGTATTCCACGGATTGAAAGATCGTTATTGAGGTTGAGAAATGAGAATGTGAAGGATGACTTTGATTCCAACAATTCACACCCACTCCTTCGTACGCACCTCCGATCACTAGAGGAACATGCAGCTTCTATTTTCACTCACGACATTTACAAGTTGATAAGAAATGAGATAAACAAGGAGGCTAAATCAATTCTCGTGCAACCCATAAGAAACAATGAAGATCCTTGTGTTTACACATTTTCCAAATTTGGAAGACCAGATGAGAAATGGACTGTAGTGTACTACAAGAAAGAGCAACATCTCCAGTGTTCGTGCAAATTATTTGAATCCAGTGGAATTCCGTGTTGTCATATGTTTGGAGTCATGAAATGTGATCATATGGATCAAATACATCCGTCAGTAATAATGAAGAGATGGACAAATGATGCAAGACATGGGAGTGAATTTGTAGTCAAGTCGGATGATGTTCCCAACGAAACTATTCAAATGGCTAGGTTTGGGTCATTAAGCGCTGATTTTAACAAGCTTTGTTTTTATGGGTCGGGGACAGAAGTCGCTTACAAGAGGCTAAAGGCTGAATTTGGGAGATTAAATACTTTGGTTGAGAGATGGAATGAGCAACATGAGCAAACTAGTCTTAATCTAGGATGTCATAATAATGTTGTAAGAGACCCCATAGTTGCTAAGACAAAAGGAAAGCAAACAACGGGAAGCAAAGGCAAAAAGGCCCCACAATGCAGAGAGTGCAAGGTTACTGGTCACAACAAAAGAAATAAAAAGAAATAGACATAGACTTCAGAAGCTGAAGGAATGCAGTTTCCTAAGCAGTTTATAAAACATATGCATGAGTTTTTTTTTTTGGCTTTGTAGTTTCCTAAAAGGGGAGACTTAGGCCGCTCAGGAACTCATATCATCTGAAATCAATCCAAATTATAAACAAAAAGAAATTAAAATCACAATTTAAAACTCAAACGAATATCTAACTACAAATTAGAACGAAATCAGAAAATCCAATAGCTTACCTCCAAATCAGGAATAACAAAAAAAAAACATATAAAATCAAGAAGAATTGGATCTGCATGTCAAATTTAAACTCCAAGACTGCAAAAATTAAAAACGAAAACATAATCAGCAACTTAATTAATCAAACATGAAATCACCAAAAATCAGACTACAATATAATCGAATACCTCAAAAATTGAATATGAATTCAGAAGAAAAAAATCGAATACCTCAAAATTGAAGATCGCAGATAGCACCAACCTCCAATCGAATCTCATGAGCACAATATCGCTCCAAAAACAACCAATTCAAACAAGAATGAAGCAATAGAACTCCAATCTACACCTCAGCCCAAAAATTAAGCTCAGAAGAATCGAAAAAAATGAAGATCTGGAACCAGATCATACAAGCTTCGTTCGAAGAGGTGAACGAAGATCGCTTCGTTTGAACAAAAATCACAAGGCTGCCAAACAGGTTTCTGTTATGAGGTCACCAACGTAAATTTCAAGACATTCCTATCCTACCTGGCGAATTTTGGGCTTGTTTCTCAAAATTCAAACCAAAAGGTCAAAACCGTAATCCAATGTAGATACAGGAATTCAAAAATCGACAGCTGTCGATTTTTGGGTTTATTTTGGGTGTGTTTATATACACTAAATAGTATATGGTATATTTATAATTTTATGTCTAGGAATGGGTATTTCACTAAATTTCTATAGTTTAATATTCATTTGCGTGACAAAAATATATCATTTTCATTAGCTAGGTTTATAGGTTAAATTATTCTGAACAAGAAGGGAAAAAAAAAGGTAATTCATCAAGTTATTTGAAAATAATGAAAGCTCACCATGGCACAAAAACCTGTGTGCTGGGTGTCTTCCCTCATTGTTTATGTAATCGATCATCAAAATCTCAATTGTATTCGCATTCTTCCATCTTGATTCAAATATGAACATCTCTTTTTATACTGGAAAATCAATCCTTTACTTGGAGAATGACATTATTAACAAGGACATGACACAACAAAAGCCAAACAACCCAACTTTTTTAATTCTCAACTTTGCATGGTCAACCCACGTTGGATGTTGCATACTGTTCCTCTCCTTCCCAACATACTTGTCCGGGAATGGTTATCCTTAGACGAATCAGTTGTAAGTTTGAGAATCGCTTTATTATCAAGTGAGCATAATGTGTAGTCACTAAAACTTCTAAATTTGTGGTAGGTAATTGTAAAAAATGAATTAGCTTTAGAATGGTTCTAGATACGAACAAATGAAATACCATCACCTCGACTTTTGGTCTTGAATGTGAAGCCTAAATCCAAAAATTTGAGATTTTGGTGTCTGTATTATTTCCAATCTTACCACAAAAGAGAAAGGGAAAACAAAAGAAGAAGAAAATGTGTTTAGATTTTGAATGTTAGTCGAGGCACAAAAAAAATTTCCCAAATTTTGGTAAAGTAAAATATGGTTAAAAATGGACCGACACATGAAAAACACTATTAGGATTAAAATTTGATATTTATTTATTTTTGGTAACAGACTCATTATAAATATATGTCGTTTTCAGTCTATGAGTTGCAATGAGTATTAGACTCATTATAAATATATATCGTTTTCATCATTTATGTGAGTCCAACTTGAACCTCCTTCAGCTAATAAATATCACTAACCAATGGCTCAATTGCAACATCCTTCTATATGGTTCAGTAATTTTCCTTATATCTTATGCAAAATTTGATATATAGGATATGGTGTTAAGATCCATCGTTGTAATCTTTTGAATTAAAAAAAAAAAATTTGAATGCAACAATATCTTGCATGCGTGAAGTTACTAGGAATATGCTATCTTTGTATTTTGCACCGACAATATTTGTCCTAGTCATTGGCTCTTTGCTTTGTAGCTCTTACCAGTAATGCCGCCTTTTAGCTCTCTGTAAGCTCTTCATTCGCAATCACTCACTTTCCAAACTCTGTGTGTACAGCCTCACGCTCACCTCACTCATCCCACTTTCCATTTATTTTCCTTCCTGCTATTGCTTTCTCTACCGTTACAAATACCGTTAAGAAAGAAACCCAAGTCCAGAACTGGGTTTCTCTCTCTTGCATTCTTTCATTCTTTCAGATTTTTGTCTCACAGCTTCTCTCATTCCAGGTACAGAGTACTAATGCTGGTTTTCATGGTGATCGAAAGAAGCTGTTCTACTTTTTTTTTTCTTTGAAACGAATGCTGTTTTCTTTGTTTTCTATATACCCTTTTTATTTTTATATATTGATTGCTAAAATTTGTATGCAGAATGGCCCATGCAAGATTATGCCAATTGTTGCGTTGATTAAGCTGCATCAAAATGGATTCAGCTGCATCCTCAACTTGTGATACTCGCAAGTGCACGAGCCGTTGGTAGTTTAGCATATGTAAGTGCGAGGTCGATTCCACAAGGATTGGTGATTGAATGATCCAACTCAGTTTTCCTACAAAACATAAATGAAAACAAAAGAAACAAAATAAGAAGAAAGAATGTACATTACAAGAAAAATAAATTACAACTTAGAGAACATTAAAGAGAGCATTTGAGGAAGGAAGAACATGTGTTTGAGAGCTTTGAGGATTTTGGAAGGGTTGAGACATGTGTTTGAGATTTAGTACAAAGAAAATTTAGTAGAATGATCTTATTACAACAATTGAGAACTACAAAGGGAAACTAAGAGAATTTGAGGGAGAGAAGGGAAGGGAGCTCTAGAGAAGTGCTTGAGAGCTCCCCCCCTTGGGGTGTGTTTACAAGCTTAGAGAACTTCCCTATTTATAGGCCTAGGGGAAGTGAAAATCTGAATTATACAATAGAGTTCACTAATCACACTCACTTCACCAACTTACAACACTTAATTCACCTAACACACTATTGCATTTGAAAACAATTCCTCTTGTCTTTAGGCTTAGTGTTGCAGCTCCCACTTCATCATATTTTGGCTGCTGCAAAATTCCACTCAAAAATAGGTATTGAATATGCTTCCCCAAACTTTCCCACAATCAACAATACTTCATCATGCATATGTCATGCATGACAATGAATTGCAGCCAGCTTGTGGGCTCGTTTTGGGCTTGTGGCTCCAATCTGAAAAATCTGGAAAAATATGTATCTTGAAGCTCTTTGAATTATCTTTCCAAGCATATGCAGCCCAGCTCAAGGAAAAATCGGGAAGGCCTTCAAATATGATTTTTGGCCTAGTAACGCAGATGCTGCCGAATTTGACCTTAAGTTGCCAAAACATGTATAACTTTCTCTAGAAGACTCGGAATCATGAACCGTAAAATTCTACAGAAAACAGACTTCTGTATCTTTCCAATGATATATGGCTCATCATCTGGTTCTTCTTGAGCAAGTACAGTCTAATCCGTGAAGTTGACTGATCTGCAGACACCATTTTGAGCTAACTTGTCTCCAAAATATTAATGGAATTGAATTGAGCACTTTTCTAAAGTTTCTAACTCCTTATAAACTAAGGCTAGTTCTCTTAACATTTAAATGTGGGACAAATACTCTCAATACGCACTTTTCTAAACGTGGGGTTTTGCTCTGATACCATGAAGGAAGTTGAGGTTCCACCTCAAAATCAATTGGCAATAGGGGGAGTAACCCAACTCCTTATAAACCCAGGCTAGGTCCCTTAACATTTCAACGTTGGACAAATACTCTCAACACCATTTCACTCAACACCATTTCACTTTCCTTTCAGTTTTCATTGTTCCAATAACTGTTTTTTATTGTTATTTTTACTTTTCACTGTGTGTTCTAAAATTTGACATGTTATACAGTTTGTTTGGATGGGAGCGCACCGGCGTACCACTTCGACAAGGGATTCGGTGCAGGAGTAAACAATTGGTTGGTTCATATTGAGGTTTGTCATTTTCCTGCCATGTTAAAATGGATTTTAAAAGATAGAAAGGATAGCTTTCACCAAAATTAAAAAGATAGAAAAGGATAAGGTGTGAATGTTAATCTTAAACCATGTTGTGTTCTCTCAGCTCCACCTTCTAGTCAACGAGCTAGAGGGAGCTTAGAATAGATTATTGGAGAAGAGAAATCTGCATGTTACATCTGAGCTTGGGATCTTGAACTCAGGTGTTGGTCAAGCATTAGCTTAGTAAACTAGTTTGTAAAAGACTTTTGCATTAAAGTTTGAAATTTCTTTAATTGATATTTGGTTCTTAGGGAGGAGGATGATGTAACAGTGTCGCAACTTGCCTTGATCGTAAGAATACTTACTATGGTTCATCAAACAAAATGGAAAAGTCGTTGTCTTTTTATGCGGTGCTTAGCAACAAACAAAAGTTTAATCCAGGTTTGGTTTGCCCTCATATCTCAATCTTTGCTTTTTTGAAACTTGAAACAACTCCTAAAAATGACTCAATAGTTGATGAACATGGCTATTGTGAAAGGATGGCTAAGAATGCCTAGAGGGAGGTGAATAGGCCAATTTAAAATTATAATCAATAAATAAAAATAAATTTCGGTAACATGATTGATATGACTTATAAATGCAATATGAATGATAAAAGTGTTTGATAAATCACCAAGTAAACATAGAACACTTGATGATTTATCTCAAATAAAAACGCAACTTTCTTAAACGTTTAAGTACACAAAACTATTGTTGAAAAGCCGTACTAAACAAAGAAGACAAAAGTCTTGTTTTATAGGCTCTTTGTTCCACCAAAAAGAGTAGCCCCACACGTTCAAAACCAATTTACTTGATTTGCACGAATTTAATAAAAACAAAAAGATATTTTCCTATTCTAATGATGATCACACGTGAAGCCCAAAGCAATAGAAAAGGAAAATTATTCCAATTTTAAAAGAAGGTTTTTGATAATCACACTATTAAAGGAATCCTAGTCTTCATCTTCTTTTGTTTTTTTGTGGCTAACTGTAAAAACTGGACCCTTTTTTATTTTTATGCTAGACTTCTATAACTGGAATAGAATCAAAGTTAGGTACTGTGATGGGGCGTCATTCACTGGTGATGTTGAAGCAGTAAACCCAGTAAGTTAATTAATTTCAATCAGCAACCCATGTTTTACTTTCATGACAAATCCTGAATCTTGTGTTCATTCTACTAATTTGATCAGGCAACAAATCTTCACCTCAGAGGAGCAAGGGTTTTTCGTGCCATCATTGATGATCTATTAGCAAAAGGAATGAAAAATGCTCATATTGTATGTCCCATTTTAGGAACTGTCGACTTTTGTCATCTTGTCCTCATTTCTGATTGTTTATTAGAACTACTTGTGATTACAGGCTCTTCTCTCTGGTTGTTCGGCAGGTGGATTGACCTCAATTCTTCATTGTGATAACTTTCGTTCTCTCCTACCTGTGGGTACTAAAGTAAAATGTCTGGCAGATGCTGGTGTTGAGAATTAAGCTACTTACTGAGCTTATTACAAACTGCAGATGACAATCCTGCAGATTGATATTGAAGAGAATGAAGAAATTGAAGAATCTGGGAACTCCCCACTTTTAGTGTTTGGTTCACTGAGACTCACTCAAAATGGTGGGTTCAGGTTCTTCAAGTGGAGATTTAAGAACTCCACAGTTTGATGGTGCAAATTATGATTTTTGGTCAGTCAAAATGGAAACTATTCTCATAGCATATGATCTATGGGATGTAGTGGAGGTTGGAGTACTTCCACAACCGATTCTTGAGGAAGAAGAAGGCTCTGGAGATGAAGAGAGTGAAGCTGAGCAAATTCCAGTGGAAGCACCTACCATTTCCAAAGAAGATAAGATCAAAAATGCCAAGGCATTGAGCCTTATTCAAGGAGCACTAACAAAATGAGCTCTTTCCCCGCATCAAAAATGAGAAGACTGCAAAAGGAGCTTGGGATGTCTTGAGGAGAGAGTTCAGAGGAGATAAAAAGGTAAGAGCTGTAAAACTTCAAGCTGTTAGAGCAGATTTTGAGTATATTGTTGTTTAATTATGTTAACTCGCAAGTGTACGTGCCAATTAGTAATATAGCAAAACAAAATACGAGGTTGAACCCACAAGGACTGAGAAGTTAAAATTAGTTATGTACTTAGATTACCAAATTCAAGAAGTAGGAAGTTAAGTCTAAAACAGAATTTAAAGTGAGAGTGATTGTGATTGTGATTGTGAAAGGAAATGACAAACTGAAATTGCAAATGAAACAAGTAAACAAGTGCAGCAAAGATGGTTTTGAAGATTGAAAAACAGATTTGGAGACTAGGGCATTTGATTCACCATAACAATTCAATTCCAGGTTATAAAGATTCAAGTGACAAGTCTAATTCAGATTCAAAGATTGATTCTAGCTAATGTATGATTAAGCCATGGTGTCTGGTCCTAACCTTGTATTCCTAATTCCCTAATTTGATCATTTGGTGTCTAACCTAAATTAAGCATTAGGAATCCATTAGGCATAGAAGAACATTTTAAACAACCAAGTATGTATCTAATCCAGATTGTCGAATTCTCATACACACTCTTCCTATTCATAGTTCAATTTGAATTAAAGCATGGTGTCTACTCTTAATTCAAACCAAGATATACAAATCTGAATGGTAGCTAGGCATTCCGATCAGCATATAGGCAATTTGGCAAAATGAATAAGAACATGAATCATGAATCAAACTTGAAACTTGAAATTTATAAACCCAGAATATTCATGTTAGGTTACATCAAAACCCTAGTTATGGATTTAGTTACTCATAATGGAAAAGAGACTTGAATAGAAATGAGAAAACATAATGAAAGCAATAAGAGTAGAAAAACCCCTTTCTTGAAGTTCTTGTGGTGTCCAAGGCTTCTCCAAGTGCTTCTCCACTTCTAATGCTTCTCCAAGAGCTTCCCCACTTCTAGAAGGATGTATGAAGGATATGGAGGTGATTTGGGATGAGTTTAAGTGAGTGGTGATGGTTGAGATAGATGAAATTCGTAGGGAAATGGAAGAGAGGTTTGCTGGAGCTGTTTTGGTGAGATGGGGCTGTTTAGAGCTTTTGGTTGATTGCTGGAGTGTGTTGGTGATTTGAGAGTGTTTGAGGAGGGCTGGAGTGAATTGTGGGGTTGTGAATCCCAGGATTTGTTGTTTGGGAAAATAATGGGAAGTGTTTGAGGGAGGATGGAATGAAGGATGGCTGAATTGTGGGGTTGTGAATCCCAGGCTTGCACACTTTGAATCTGGAATTGAAGATGTATTTATAGGGGAATGGAGGTGAGAAATCAGAATTGAATATAGCAATCACCTAACACACTTGCATTAGATAATCAGAAATGGTTGTTGCACTTCACCAACAATTCCCACCAGCAGCCATAGGTCATCCTCATGTCAGCATGACCAAGCTTCCATTCAGAAACCAAGAGCTCATCCTCATGTCAGCATGACCAAGCAAGCAATGAGCTCATCTTCCTGTCAGCATGATGAACAACTTCTTGGGCTCACGGATTGGGCTTGGATCACACAAATGTCGACTTTAAGATGTCCATTTTGAAGTTCAGAATGTCATTGATCCAACCACACAAGTATTGGCCCAATCCAAGCTCGGATGAAGAAGATAAGTTCGAAATGAACTTCTAACTCAGGCTCCAGTTTTTGCACGTTTTTGCACCATTTTACTTCACAAGCCTCAAGTGATACCTAGAGCTCAATGAACTGAATGAAAAACACAAAAGAGGTTAAAAGCACAAGGTTAACTCCAAAACATAACTAAATCATAAGCTATAAGGGTATAAAATGATATACAATTGTGAACCGAACAAATACCCCAACCTAGATTTTGCTAGTCCTCGAGCAAAACAAAACAAAACAAAAACAAGAAGTTAAGTAAACCACTTCCGCAGGTAACTCGATTGCATTGAGCATATGCAACAAGCCTTTAAACCTCTAGGCATCCCTAGTAGGAGGAGTTGTGTCTCCTAAGGGTTTAACAGAAACGATACCCATAAACGCTTTACCTGACTCTACAAAACAAAGTGGTTAGAAAAACAAACTTTGAAATCAACTAATGAAAATGAAAGAAAACTTTAGTCATACCTCCAACACCATAGAGTTGCCAAGATAGGTGATCAATCAGTGTGTAAAGTGGAAGCTATAGCTCAAAGGCACACGGCTTCAAAGCAAGCATACTCAAACCTTGAATAGAGAACATGCTTCGACTCTAATTCTCACAGAAAACACTCAATCACTCAGAACCTAAGGTTTAATTCTCTCAAGAAAGCATAAGTGAGTGTAAGAAATAGAAGCACAAATTTGGTTAGATCTCAAGAAGGGAATCAAATACTAAGAATAGAGATACACACATACTTACCAGCACCCATGAATACATCCTCAAAGATCAGCTAGGTCTTTCACAAGGTTGTAATGAAAGGCTAAGGTTAGGGGAAATGGAAGAATTGGAAGGAAAAACAAGTAACTTAAGAACATACCAAGGTTGCATTCTTCATTGATCTGCAAGGTATCATTGATTTATAATGGCATGGCTGCAAACTTCATGGTACCACCTGGCATGGACTTTATTCTTCACACTTAGATCACATCGAAACACTTTCTTATTTGATCTGCATCTTCTTTAACTTTATTGCACATATCACACCAATTTTCATTTAGGTACATGGCAGCAACTTCCTTGCCTCAAACTTTATCTTGGCACACCTTGGTATATTTCTAAGTTATAGGGTATGGCTACAATAGGTCAAGTATCTCAGATTGAGATACAAAGGTAGGGAAATGATGAGGGTGATAGAAGAAAAAGGCTTTAAGTGTTTGGCTTCAAGAGGGCTAATGGAACACACATATGGGTAGGGTGAAAAGAAAGCACATAGAATGGTTATACACACATAGCCTAGCATCACTTCAATGAGTTCATTCATGAATGAGAGCAAGCACATGATATCTGCAAAAGAGAATCATCCTTAGTATTCAATCAAAATGGAACAATGAGATCAATTAGAGTGAATTGAAGAAAATAAGTATGGATGAGAAATAGAACACTTTAAACCCTCTCAAGAAAGCAATTAGGCTCGATATGGCTCACTAGGGTAGTCTCCACTATTCTCCTTCGAGAATTTGAGCATGGTACTTTAGCCACCAGAATTCTAAGAGCAAAAGCTTTGTGAAGTGCAAAATTCTGATATGAAAACCTCAAATAGCAGCTCCATAGCATTGATTGTATGACATTCTAAAAATAAAAAAAAAATTATTAGTGACAAAAGAAACCACAAATGAATTCAAATTGAAAACCTTCCCCCCAGACCTGAATTGAACATTGTCCTCAATGTTAAAGCATAGAAAAGATGATTGAGAACATGCAAATGATAAAGGGAAAAGTTAAGAAGAAGGTTTAGAGAAACTCCCCCTTGATGCGATTAGGTCGACCGCTACCAAGCACCATCTTCTTGAACACATGGGTTGCCTCCCAAGAAGCGCCTTAGTTAATGTCTTGGCAAGACATTATGCAATCAGCTTATGATGAGTTGGGGGGTTTTCGGATCAATCGTCTCAAGATAGTTCACCCAACTTCTTCTCTTCTTCCTTCTCTTCCTCTGTCTTTTCCTTTTCTTTTTCTTCAAGTGTGCAAGGGGTGTAACTTTGAACATGCCATTGGATGGTTCCAACTTCATAGAGCATGGATCAAGGGGCTCAAGTGGTAGCCCAGAAAATGGTGGGAATGGCTGCGACACTTCTAGGACAGCTACCACTTCTTGGAACTCTGGTTCAACATGATCTTCCTCTGCTTGGGCAATGACAACTTCTATAGCATCATTGGGCTGTTTCTGCAAACTCTTAGAAGAAACTTCATCATTCACAACATCAATTGTAAAACAAGTATCAAGAGAGATAGAAGGTTGAGATGGAGGATCAAACACTTTAAATTCAGCAGTTTCACCCAACACAGTCATGGAGAGGGTGCCATCTTTCATATTGATAATTGTATTTGTAGTGGCCATGAATGGTCGTCCTAAGAGAATGGGATCAACACGATCTCCATTTGGGTTGTCCTCCATATCCATCACTACAAAATCAACAGGGAGAATTAGTGTATTAACTTGAACTAGAATATCTTCTACAATACCTTTTGGATATTTGATAGAATGATCAGCTAGTTCAAGACGAATTGAAGTCTTCTTCATCCCTTCTAAGCCAAGCTCTTGATAAACTGAATATGGCATTACATTGATGCCCGCTCCTAAGTCCAATATGGCTCTTCCAACCTTCTTGTCTCCAATTTTAATGGGAATGTCAAAGCTGCCAGGATCTTTTGATTTTGGTGGAAGCTTTCTTTGCAACACAGCACTTACATTCATGTCGAGCTTTACTTCTTCATTTGGAGCAAACTTGAGCTTGTGAGTCTTCAAGTTCTTGATGAACTTTCCATATGCAGGGATCTGTTCAATAAGATCAAGAAAAGGCAAATTGATATTAACTTTACTCAAAATATCATAAATCTCTTTAAAAGCCTTATCTTGCTTTGCTTCCTTAAGACGGCCTGGAAATGGAATCGGTGGAACATATGGAGTGGGTGGCACGTATCTATCTTTTTGAAGATGTGGTGGCACAAATTTGTCATCTCTTTTATGCAATTGGAATTGATCGGATTTCTGAGAATCTGATTTGGCCTTAGGAGCAGATTTGGGTGTTTTGGGTTGTTCTCCTTCCGAAGTTGTGATCTCCTCTTCATCTTCATTCTCTACAACCACAACATCAATTGAAAGATTAGAACCAACTTTATTATCAACAATCTCACCTGATCCGAGCACATGAATGGCCTTGACTTCATGGTTCTTTGGATTGATCTCAGTTTGGCTTGGCCTTTTCCCAAGCTCTCTTTGAGTTACTTCAGCAGCTAATTGGCCTAATTGGACTTCCAATTTGGAGAGGGCAGCTTGTGTAGTTTGCTGAAAATTGGATTGGTTGATTGCCATCTGCTTCACTATATCTTCCAAAGATGATGATGATTGTTGTGGCCTTTGGAATGAAGGGGGATTTTCTTGATTCTGGGTATTTCTCCATGAAAAGTTTGGATGATTCCTCCAACCTGGATTATAACTTTGAGAGTATGGATCATTTCTTGGACCTTGGTTGTAGGAATTTACCAACTTAGCTTGCTCTTGCACAAATTCTGGATATCCAGCCCCAAGTGGACAAGCTATGGTAGCATGGTCATGAGTTTCACAGATGCTACACACTTCCTTCGGAGGGTTTCTTGAGTTCAATGCAAGAAGAGTATCCAGCTTTTGTTCAAGTTTTGAAATCTGCACACTAGAAGATTCATTAGAACTACTAACAACACGTTTACCTCTTGTATCCGTATGTTGGGTCTCCATTGCTATCTCCTCAAAGAGTTCATACGTTTCTTCCGGAGTCTTGGTTTTATAAGAACCACCTGCAAAATTTGTGACAATATTATGACTAGAAGGGGTTAGTCCTTTATAAAACATACGCATTTGGAGCTTCAATGGAATCCCATGATGAGGACATTGATTGAGCAGCCCATTGAATCTCTCCCATGCTTCACAAAACGATTCATCATCTTGCTGTGCAAATAACAAGATCTTGTCCCTAAGCATGTCGGTCTTTTGCGTGGAGAAGTATTTCTCCAAGAACTTCTTTTGAATGGCAGCCCATGTAGTGAGTGATCCAGGCTTCAAAGAATTCAACCAATACTTCGCCTTATCCTTCAAAGTGTATGGAAACACTCTCATTCGAAGTTGATCTTCTGTCACTCCTGTCAAGGGAAAAGAGCTCACAACATTAAAAATATCCTTTATATGGGTTAATGGATCTTCATTAGGTAAACCATAAAAGGAAGGTAACATATTAAGATGAGAAGATTTAAGCTCATAGTTTCGAGCTACAGTGGGCAGCGAAATGCTTGAAGGGGATGCTGGAATGGTTAGGATATCAAGGTCTCCCATGAACTCAATGGCAGCCATCATTTCTTCTTCTTCTTGGTCTGAACTTGCTTCCGAATTTGAAGGTGAAGAACCAGGAAGTTCAGTGTGGAGAGCAAGACTTGTAAATGTAGCAAGAGCTTGCTCTTTTGCAGTTGACAACTCCACAGTTTGATGGTGCAAATTATGATTTTTGGTCAGTCAAAATGGAAACTATTCTCATAGCATATGATCTATGGGATGTAGTGGAGGTTGGAGTACTTCCACAACCGATTCTTGAGGAAGAAGAAGGCTCTGGAGATGAAGAGAGTGAAGCTGAGCAAATTCCAGTGGAAGCACCTACCATTTCCAAAGAAGATAAGATCAAAAATGCCAAGGCATTGAGCCTTATTCAAGGAGCACTAACAAAATGAGCTCTTTCCCCGCATCAGAAATGAGAAGACTGCAAAAGGAGCTTGGGATGTCTTGAGGAGAGAGTTCAGAGGAGATAAAAAGGTAAGAGCTGTAAAACTTCAAGCTGTTAGAGCAGATTTTGAGTATATTGTTGTTTAATTATGTTAACTCGCAAGTGTACGTGCCAATTAGTAATATAGCAAAACAAAATACGAGGTCGAACCCACAAGGACTGAGAAGTTAAAATTAGTTATGTACTTAGATTACCAAATTCAAGAAGTAGGAAGTTAAGTCTAAAACAGAATTTAAAGTGAGAGTGATTGTGATTGTGATTGTGAAAGGAAATGACAAACTGAAATTGCAAATGAAACAAGTAAACAAGTGCAGCAAAGATGGTTTTGAAGATTGAAAAACAGATTTGGAGACTAGGGCATTTGATTCACCATAACAATTCAATTCCAGGTTATAAAGATTCAAGTGACAAGTCTAATTCAGATTCAAAGATTGATTCTAGCTAATGTATGATTAAGCCATGGTGTCTGGTCCTAACCTTGTATTCCTAATTCCCTAATTTGATCATTTGGTGTCTAACCTAAATTAAGCATTAGGAATCCATTAAGCATAGAAGAACATTTTAAACAACCAAGTATGTATCTAATCCAGATTGTCGAATTCTCATACACACTCTTCCTATTCATAGTTCAATTTGAATTAAAGCATGGTGTCTACTCTTAATTCAAACCAAGATATACAAATCTGAATGGTAGCTAGGCATTCCGATCAGCATATAGGCAATTTGGCAAAATGAATAAGAACATGAATCATGAATCAAACTTGAAACTTGAAATTTATAAACCCAGAATATTCATGTTAGGTTACATCAAAACCCTAGTTATGGATTTAGTTACTCATAATGGAAAAGAGACTTGAATAGAAATGAGAAAACATAATGAAAGCAATAAGAGTAGAAAAACCCCTTTCTTTGAAGTTCTTGTGGTGTCCAAGGCTTCTCCAAGTGCTTCTCCACTTCTAATGCTTCTCCAAGAGCTTCCCCACTTCTAGAAGGATGTATGAAGGATATGGAGGTGATTTGGGATGAGTTTAAGTGAGTGGTGATGGTTGAGATAGATGAAATTCGTAGGGAAATGGAAGAGAGGTTTGCTGGAGCTGTTTTGGTGAGATGGGGCTGTTTAGAGCTTTTGGTTGATTGCTGGAGTGTGTTGGTGATTTGAGAGTGTTTGAGGAGGGCTGGAGTGAATTGTGGGGTTGTGAATCCCAGGATTTGTTGTTTGGGAAAATAATGGGAAGTGTTTGAGGGAGGATGGAATGAAGGATGGCTGAATTGTGGGGTTGTGAATCCCAGGCTTGCACACTTTGAATCTGGAATTGAAGATGTATTTATAGGGGAATGGAGGTGAGAAATCAGAATTGAATATAGCAATCACCTAACACACTTGCATTAGATAATCAGAAATGGTTGTTGCACTTCACCAACAATTCCCACCAGCAGCCATAGGTCATCCTCATGTCAGCATGACCAAGCTTCCATTCAGAAACCAAGAGCTCATCCTCATGTCAGCATGACCAAGCAAGCAATGAGCTCATCTTCCTGTCAGCATGATGAACAACTTCTTGGGCTCACGGATTGGGCTTGGATCACACAAATGTCGACTTTAAGATGTCCATTTTGAAGTTCAGAATGTCATTGATCCAACCACACAAGTATTGGCCCAATCCAAGCTCGGATGAAGAAGATAAGTTCGAAATGAACTTCTAACTCAGGCTCCAGTTTTTGCACGTTTTTGCACCATTTTACTTCACAAGCCTCAAGTGATACCTAGAGCTCAATGAACTGAATGAAAAACACAAAAGAGGTTAAAAGCACAAGGTTAACTCCAAAACATAACTAAATCATAAGCTATAAGGGTATAAAATGATATACAATTGTGAACCGAACATATATGAGAATGACTGATGGTGAAAGCTTAGATAGCTATTTGGCTAGATTTTTTGGAACTGTGAATAATTTGAAATCTCTTGGTGAAGATGTGTCTGAAACAAAAATTGTGCAAAAGTTTTTGATGAGTCTAAGTAGAAAATATAAGTCCATTGTATCTATTATTGAAGAAACTCGAGACCTTGATGTTCTTAGAGTTGAAGAGGTCATTGCCTCTGTCAAAGTCTATGATAAAAGGGAGGACTTGCATGATGAAAGAGATAAAGTGGCTGGAACTGAGAGAGCTTTCAGTAGCCTCAAGGTTGGAAATAACCAAGTTCATAGCACTCATAAGGGCTCACAGAGTAGACCAAATCAAAAGTGGCAGGGACAAGACAAAAAGGGATCAAATTGGTCTCAAAATAACA
The DNA here is from genome assembly GCA_018703695.1 of Prunus fruticosa. Taxonomy (NCBI): domain Eukaryota; kingdom Viridiplantae; phylum Streptophyta; class Magnoliopsida; order Rosales; family Rosaceae; genus Prunus; species Prunus fruticosa. The sequence goes on from CM031920.1 coordinate 36,740,315, forward strand.
ATGGCTCAAGCTGGAATAATAATGCTGGAGGAAATTGGAACAATAGTTTCAATTCTCAGAACAAGCAAGGTAGTAGCAGTCAAGGAAGTGTGAAACCACAGTGCCAAGTCTGCGAGAAGTATCATTTTGGTGTGTGCAGGTACAAAGGCAAACCTAGATGTGGAAAATGCAATAGGTTTGGTCATACTGCAAAGGACTGTGAAGGTCATAGTCACAAACAAGTAGCCAACTATGCAAAGGAAGAAGAAGTAACCACAGGAACTATGTTCTATGCTTGTCACTCTGCAAGTTTGCAAGATAAAAGTGTATGGTTTGTGGACAGCGCCTCAGCAACCACATGACCTCTCAAGAGTCTGTGTTAATAAACATTGATAGGACTGTGACTTGCAAAGTTAAAATGGGCACTGGAGATCTTGTACAAGCAACTGGAAAAGGAACTCTAGTGGTTGAAACTCAGCATGGGAAAAGGTATATACATGAAGTGTTGCTTGTTCCGGGCTTGGATGAGAATCTATTGAGTGTAGGCCAAATGATGGAGCATGGTTACTATGTCTTATTTGGGGGTAACATGGCAGTTATTTTTGATGATGGCAGCCTCAACAATGTTGTAGCAAAAGTGGTTATGGGAGGAAATAGATGTTTCCCTCTCTCACTAGAATCTATGACACCTGCAGCAAGAAAAGCATCAGTGATTGAAGACTCTTGGATCTGGCATAGAAGACTTGGACATTTGAATTTTGTTAGCATGAAAAAGATGCAGCAGATGGAAATGGTGATTGGACTACCTGTGTTAACCGAAATGAAGGATGTGTGTGAAGGTTGTGTTTCAGGAAAACATCACAGAGAGAAGTTTGACAAAGAGGGAGCATGGAGAGCAAGCTGTCCACTGGAATTAGTGCACACAGACTTGTGTGGACCAATGCAAAATGAGTCAATTGGTGGAAATAGGTACTTCATCACATTCATTGATGATTTTTCAAGAATGTGCTGGGTATACTTTCTCAGAAATAAATCTGATACCTTTAATGTGTTCAAGAAATTCAAAGCTTTCGTTGAATTGCAAAGTGGATTTAGTTTGAAAAAGCTAAGGAGTGATAGAGGTGGTGAATATACCTCACATGAGTTCCAAGAATTCTGTGCAAGCATGGGAATGGAGAGGCAACTAACCATTGCCTACTCTCCTCAGCAAAATGGAGTTGCTGAGAGGAGAAATAGAACAATATGTGAAATGGCAAGGTCCATGATGACAGAGAAAGGAATCCCAGTGATTTTTTGGGCAGAAGCTGTAAGTACAGCGGTGTATCTCCAAAATAGATGTTTTACAACATCTGTGTCAAGCAAAACACCATTTGAAGCATTCACAGGTAGAAAACCAGGAATCAAGCATCTGAAAGTTTTTGGTTGCATCTGTTACACTCATGTTCCATCACCCTTGAGGCAGAAATTTGATGGAAAAACTAGAAAGGGAGTTTTTATGGGATATGGAAGCTGTGAAAAGGGTTACAGGGTGTATGATCTGCAATCTAAGAAGATTGTACTCTCAAGGAGTGTAATTTTCAATGAGGACAAGGTATGGAATTGGAAGAGTGATCAAGAGGAATTTGTTCCAATACCATTCAACCTTGGAGGAAATGAAACAGAATCTGAATTTGGTGAAGAACAAACTGAAGCAAACCAGTTTGATAATGGTGGCAGCTCTCACTCAAACACTATTGTTGATGTTTCAGATGAGAATAACAGTGGAAATAACAGTCAAGCTTCTACACCTAGCTCTACTCCAGCGAAGTTGAGAACTTTGGAAGATATATATGCAAGATGCCACATGTGCATCATAGAACCAGAAAATTATCAAGAAGCAGCAAGTGATATAGCTTGGCAAGAAGCTATGAATGCAGAGTTGGAGATGATTGAAAAGAACAATACTTGGGAACTTGTTGAGAGGCCAGCTAATAAACCTGTTATAGGTGTGAAGTGGGTGTTTAAGACTAAGCTTAACTTTTGGATGAAACTGTTCAGAAACACAAAGCTAGGCTAGTAGCAAAAGGGTATGCACAGAAACCCGGAATTGACTACAATGAAACCTTTGCACCAGTGGCAAGGTTAGATACAATTCGAACTCTTATTGCACTTGCAGCTCAAAAGGGTTGGAAACTGTTTCAGTTGGATGTTAAGTCAGCATTCCTAAATGGGGTGCTTGATGAAGAAGTATATGTTGAACAGCCTGAAGGTTTCGAAGTTAAGAATGCTGGTCACAAGGTCTACAAGTTAAGAAAAGCCTTATATGGACTTAAACAGGCGCCTAGGGCCTGGTACAGTGAGATTGATGCATATCTCTCCATGTGCAAGTTCAAGAGAAGCACAAGTGAAGCCACTTTGTACACAAGGTCCGATAGTGAAGGAGACTTGATCATTGTCTCAATCTATGTTGATGACATTGTCTATACCTGGTAGCAGTGAGAGGATGCTTCCTGAGTTCAAAAAAGAAATGATGCAGAGATATGAGATGTCGGATCTTGGACTTCTCCATCATTTTTTGGGGATGGGAATACTGCAAACTGATCAAGGAGTATTTATTCATCAAAGCAAGTATGCCAAATCCTTGCTTATGAAGTTCGGGCTTGAAGACTGCAAACCAGTCTCAATTCCTTTGCCTCCTGGTGAGAAACTAATAAAGGTGGATGGGAGTGAGTTAGCTGATGAAGGGGTCTACAGAAAAATAGTAGGAAGCCTACTATATTTAACTGCAACTAGACCTGACCTAATGTATGCAGCTAGCCTGCTATCAAGGTTCATGAATGGTCCTACAAAAAAGCACATGGGTGTTGCAAGAAGGGTTCTAAGATATGTGCAAGGGACTCTCAGCTATGGCATTGAATATGTGAGAAATCAGTCAGCAACTCTTGTTGGATTCTGTGATGCAGATTGGGCAGGCAGTGAGGATGATAGCAGGAGCACTTCTGGCTATGCATTCAGTTTTGGAAGTGGAGCATTCTCTTGGGCCTCTGTGAAACAAAACACAGTGGCACTATCAACAGGCAGAAGCTGAGTATGTCTCAGCATTTAAGCAACAGCACAGACCATTTGGCTAAGATTTGTTCTTGATGATTTTGGTGAAATGCAATCTGAGGCAACACCTTTGTTCTGTGACAATATGTCAGCAATTTCAATGGCCAAGAACCCAGTTTTTCATCAAAGAACTAGGCACATAAACAGAAGGTACCATTTCATAAGAGAAGCTTTGCAAGAAGGTGTGATCAATATGCAATTCTGCAGAAGTGAAGAACAGCTCGTAGATATTTTTACCAAAGCACTGCCCAAAGACAGATTCAAGTATCTAAGGTCGAAACTTGGAGTTAAGCCAGTAAGCAGCTTAGGAGAGGCTGTTGAGAATTAAGCTACTTACTGAGCTTAATACAAACTGCAGATGACAATCCTGCAGATTGATATTGAAGAGAATGAAGAAATTGAAGAATCTGGGAACTTCTCATTTTTAGAAATAGCTGTTAGCTTATCTGTCTAAAGGCTAGTTTTATTTCCTATTTTGGGATAATTCCTACAGCTGTTTTTTGTCTTTTTCTTAGCTGTACTGAGATAACAGATTCTAGCCTAGGTGTAAGAATCGTAGCCTCCAATGACCATGGATGGCTGGAGATGAGTCTTTGTATCCTAAAATATAGGATCAGAGTATTTTGGCAGTATGTGTCATGCATATAGGCATGTTTTTTGGCTCAGTCAAATACAGAAGAAATATACATTCTCATTCTCTATTCTTATTCTCTCTGCTTTTTCTCTCCTCTACATATGTTGCTAACAAAAGGTTCTGTTTGTTCTGATAAATCAATCAAAACCAGAAAGTTTTATACCAAAAATCAACAGCTGGTTACTTCATTAATGCGTAAGATGCATTTTATATCGTCTGTCTTGAAGACTGGACCCTGTATTATCTCTATTCTATTTCAGAGTTCTTAACATCTTGTAATGACTAACAGGAAGACTGTTTCTGGATCACGATACATTCAAGCCTTTTACAGTGAAGTGGTTGCGCTACATGTATTGCAGCTCTGTTTCTCTCTTTAAGATAATAAAGTGGCGTTTTACTTCTCTCAGGAGAAGAGGATTCTTCTATTTGTTAGGCCTCCATTCTGTGCAGCTGATAAGTATTAGCTTCAGATTCTGATTAATCTATTTTTTGGGCAGGGTTCGGCGAAGAACTTACCCGCATCCTGCACTTCAAAATTGAGTCCAGGCTTGGTAAGTTTTTATAGTTTTGTATGATTTTGCTCCACTCTTTCCTAATTACTTATGATATGTCCTTTTTAATTGTTTTTGTTCAGTGCTTCTTCCCACAAAACGTGGTACCAGTGATCCGGACCCCAATATTTTTGTTAAATGCAGCTTATGATTCGTGGCAGGTTAGCTCATTCTTCTAATATTCCTTGATTTATAGATCAGTACTTTCCAATTTATTGTATCATGTAGTACTTTTCTTTCTAGTTCTTTTCTTTCATTGGATTTAGTTATCAAAAATATGTGATGCCAACAACTTGTTAATTGTATGCAGGTTGAAATACTTCATATCATCTTTATGATATATATCGTCTATCTGTTACCCTAAATATAAAACTGAGTAATAGTTTGGTTCATAAGACTTTTTTTCTTTTCGTCCAAATTGTATCGATTCGTAATACACTTCATTTTGTTATCGTGCACTTTCTCTATTTCCTTGTTGTATCCGTTCAGATAAAGAACATTTTGGCACCGGATATTGCTGATCCTAAAGGGGCCTGGAAAAAGTGCAAGCTTGATATAAAGAACTGCTCACCCAGTCAACTTCAAACCATGCAAGGTGAATATCAAAACCCTCCTTTCCACCAGCAAGCAATCCTTCGCAGATTGAAGCTGATAGAATCCTTTATAGCCCCTGTGAAAATTTAAACCAAGACTTGAATTCATTCAAATTTGAATTTGGTTAAATCTTCTGTCATAGTAAAGTTTGATGGTTGAAGTTTCTTAGGGTCTCATGCACTGCTGCCTGTTCCCTTTAGTCTTTAGATGATAATAAACAATTTAATGAAAGACGCATGGGTTGAAATTGATTGCTATGTTATTGAGTCCTACTTTCTCCAGTGAAGCTTCCTCGTACCTACCAAGGAAAGCTTCTTATGTATTGCATCATTGGCATAAACCAGCAGCTGGAAAATTTACTTGGGTTTTTAATATGGAATTTGTTTCAGAATATCGGTTGCAGTTCTTACGCGCACTTACTCATGCCAGCACCTCCACATCTCACGGACTATTGATAGACTCTTGCTATGCCCACTGCCAGATTGTAACACAGGACAGATGGTTGGCAGCCAGCTCTCCGGTGTTGGGTAAGAAGGTAAGAGTTGTGTAGTCTTCACTTAATCTCCTCTCTTGTATGATTATTAGAAAAATGGCTTATTATCACAAAACGACCCTAAGGTTTACGAAACTATTATATTGCATCCTTAATGTTTTTTTGTGTCATTCGTGGTCCTCAAAATTAGTATGTGTGATCACCAATGGTCCATGTTGTTAGATATTCCGTCAAAAACTCTCTTAGTTTGCTGATGTGACATATATATATATATATATATCACAAAACATCCCTAAGGGTTCACACACCTATCACAAATGGTCCCTGCAAAATTTTTTATTTTTTGAATTTAAAATTCATAAAATTTTTTGGTTTTCTTTTTAAAATTTTATGTATTTTAAATACATGTGACACTATATTATTGTAGATGTGAGCTCCATATATATGCCATATCAACAAACTAATGGAGTTTAAAAAATAATTTAAAATTCATAAAATTTAAAATGAAAAAACTAAGGGTTTATGGTTCATAAATGGTCATCAAGATTAAAATCCTTCTATAAATGGTTTTTTCATTTATAAATAATTTAAAAAAGAAAACCAAAATTTTATGAATTTTAAATGAAAAAATGAAAAAACTAAGGGTTTAGGGTTCATAAATGGTCATCAAGATTAAAATCCTTCTATAAATGGTTTTTTCATTTATAAATAATTTAAAAAAGAAAACCAAAATTTTATGAATTTTAAATGAAAAAATGAAAAAATTTCGTAGGGACTATTTGTGATAGATGTGTGAACCTCAGGGATGTTTTGTGATATATATATATATATATATATGCCACATCAGCAAACTAACGAAGTTTTTGACCGAAACCTAATGTCATGGACCATCTGTGATCGCACATACTAACCTTGAGGACCACGAGTGATACAAAAAAACATTAAGGATGCAATCTGATAGTTTCGTAAACATTAGGGACGTTTTGTGATATTAAGCCTTAGAAAAATGAACAAAAATTTGAGAATAGCTCTTTGTTGTCAATTTTTGTAGTTCTTGGTTTCATTGACTTCTTCTGTTTGAACGAAAATTACTGAGGTGGTTTTAAATTTTATCTACAACCTAAATGTATTCTGCAGACTATTGGGAAGGCAGTTGGAGACTGGTACCACGACCGAACTCCGTTCCAGAAGATAGATTGCGCTTACCCTTGCAATCCTACATGCAAAAACCGTGTGTATAATTCGAATGAGCAACAAGATTAATTTATCTATGTCAAAGTGTATAATTTCTACGACATATGGACATTTATGTAATGGCCGAGGCCTACTTATTGTTCTAAATAATGCATCATCCCTAAGAGCATCCACAATCATGCTCTCTGTTTTTAAGTCAAATTTTAGCTAAAAACATATAAAAGTTATTTTAAGAGCTCTTTATAAAATTTAAACTCCAATCATGCTCTATAGTTTATGGAATCATAAATGCTTTAACTCTTTTCTATTAAAAAAAATATAAAAACCAAAATTTGAACTAGATGCATTAAGACTTTTTTCAATTATTCTATCTCATTAGGTTACCTCATTAGGTTGACAGACAGCCTCCTAAAACCAAAATTTTCAATAACGAGAATATGTTGAAAAAGTACCTCTTTGGAACATTGCCTCCAATATCCTCGAGAGTAAGCCCATTCTCTACCATTTCATCCCCCAACCCAACTCAATGACCACTAATTAAGGACCCATAGGTAAAGAGTGTTGAAGAATATGAGTCTTACATCGAAAATTTGACTAAATAAAATATAAAATATAATGAATAGTTCGACTACTAATAATACCAAGGCCTTTTGTGATAAAATCTCACACCTACTGGGCTTTGTAGGTGATTAAGTTGGGGACAATATCGGTATTGTTAATAGTGGGCCGTTGACATGTCTCTTTGAATTTAACAAAGAGATCTGGTTTTAGTCTTTGGTTGTACAAGTCAATGACCAATTGATTAACCATCACCTTATTGCCCTCTCTTAAGAATATTATATAACAAGTTGTATCAGGGAAAACTCCAGTGTTTCTGAGATGCTGAAAAACTTGTTGTGCAATTCCAACTAAACCATTCTTGCAAAGTCTGTCTAGCAGCACATTAAAAGTGAGACTAAAACCATTGCACGTCATGTAATCCAACAGCTTCAAACATTCTGAAAAAATTTCAACCCTACAAAAGTACTGAATTAAACAATTCAAACTAACAGCATTAGGCTGAACACCTCCATTCTTCATACGACTCAAAAGTTACCTCAAGTAGGCGAAACATCATCCACTCTATCTTGAAGAAAAAGTTCACGATAAGAATCACATTGTATGTGGTCATATCTGGTTCACAACCTTCCCTTTCCATCTCAGCCAAATATTAATGCCCATGCAATCCTCCCATTACCACACAAAGAAACTTAACAATTATAGTGTATGTTATTACACTTGGCTTACACTCCTCACTCTCCATTTCATCTAAACAACCAAGAAGATCTCTCCACAAGCCTTCTCTACCAAACCCATAAACAAAAGTGGTATAAGAGCACACATTATGTACAATGCCCTTCCTCTTCGTATCCAACAATACAATTTTGATCCTTTCTTGTTGTTTTTGTTTAGAAATTGATAAATAAATAATTAAAAATCAGAAAAATACACCGAAAATTGTTACAAACTCCTTATGACACTATTTTCGATTACAAAGGTCTAAAAATCATGATTCCAAATCTTCGATTACAGCGCCACGTGTCATTTCTCTTATATTTTTATTATTTATTTTTAAAAAATTCATAAACAATTAATTAAAAATCAGAAGAATACTCTGAAAAAAGGTACACGCTTCTTACTACAAAGCCTTCAAATTTTGAGGTGTAAAATCATAATTCCACATATTTGAGTTTATAGTAATCAAAAATAGTAATCATTGAATCAAGGAAACAAGAATGTTATGTTATAAAACATTAACTGGTGTTTTGGTTTGTCTCGAAAAAAATTTGAGTTTTCATTGTCATTTTGAATTTTTCTAGGTCAAAATATGATTTTCGAAATTTTAGGATGAACATAATGTCACAAGGAGTCTGTAGGAATTTTCAGTGTATTTTTATTTTATTTTTAATGTATTTATTATGAATTTAAGAAGTTAAATTGTAGAAAATTTAATATTAAATGAAATTACTTGACCCTCAATATTTTTGTCATGTGTCCATCTATGATGACGCCATGTGTAATTTCTATTATTTTTTATTATTTATTAAAAAGAATTCATACAAAATTAATTAAAAATCAGAAAATGTCAAAGTTTTTAACGGGTGTCCTCCTACCTACTATATAGTGTCATGTATCACTTCACAGCTTCCACTCTGTATCTCCTCTTCATCTCAGCTACCTCTCTCTCTCAGGTACTTTTCATTTCTCTATCTCTCAGCTCTTCTTTGATTCTCTGATCACTGGAAAGAATCTGTTTTGTTATTTTGTGGCCTCACCCAATGATTTAGGCAATTTGTGGCTTTAGCCTTCACCCCAAAGATTTTATGATTCAAATAGTTTGTAGTTTTTCAAACTGTGATTATAAATTTTCAATTTACAGAATTACAAAATATAAATTGTACTTATGTTTATACCTTAAAACCGGATGAGGCCACTGGCCCTTTCCCTGAAGATATGTTGCTTAGAGCGATTCCAGGTGGCCCTGGGCAAGGGGGCGCCTAGGCCCAAAAAGGGCTTCCATCGGACAAATGCTGCTAGGGCTGTTGGTGGGCTCCACAAGCTTGGGCTGGCCCTCAGGCAAAACCAGCCCTCGCTCTAGTCTAGGTTGATGTCATCAACCAAAAAAAAAAACTAAAAATTTCAGAATTTAAAAAAAAAATAAATACTTAGTAATATTTTTCACTTCCCGCACCAAAACTCTATACAAATTCCTCTCCTCATATCTCATGTGAATAGTGGTTGCCATGTCAATGAGTGGAAACACCACAAGCCTCTTCCAAGGGTTGCCACTATTCATATGAATAGTAATAGCCCTTGCCCTTTGCCATGGCAAGGAGAGGCAAGGGCAGATGTTGTGTGGATTTCAACTGCACCAAAATGGGTTCAACTGCATCCTCAACTTGTGATACTCGCAAGTGCACGAACCGTTGGTAGTTTAGCGTATGTAAGTGCGAGGTCGATTCCACATGGATTGGTGATTGAATGATCCAATTCAATTTTCCTAGACAAAACAAAAATGAAAACAAAAGAAACAAAACAAGAAGAAAGAATGTACATTACAAGAAAAATAAATTACAACTAAGAAAACATTAAGTGAACTAGAAGAACTTTGAGGAAGAAAGGAAGTGTTTGGGAAAAGTGTTTGAGGACATGGAGGCTTTTGGAGAAGAAAGTAGAAGTAGAGAATTGTTTGAGAAAGTGTTTGGAGAATTTGATGAAGAAAGTGTTTGGAAACTTGGAGGATTTTGGAAGAGAAGGTTTGAGAACATTGGGAATTTGGAAGAGAGGAGAGATGTGTTTGAGAAAGAGAAGGGAGGAGTGTTTGGGAAGTGTTTGAGAATATGGAAACTTTTGGAGAAGAAAGGAAAGTGGTGTTTGAGAACTTTGTGGATTTTGGAAGAGCATGTGTTTGAGAGCTTTGAGAAGGGAAAAGAAAGTGTTTGTAAAGTGTTTGAGAATTTGATGAAGGAATGGGAGAAGTGTTTGGGAACTTTGAGAATCTTGGAAGAGAAAGTGTTTGGAGAACATGGGGAATTTGGAAGGGAAGAGACATGTGTTTAGGGTTTGGAGAGTGTTTGGAAGAGAATAGAGAAGTGCTTGAGATTTAATAAAAAGAAAATTGAGTAGAATGATCTTATTACAACAATTGAGAACTACAAAGGGAAACTAAGAGAATTTAAGGGAGAGAAGGGAAGGGAGCTCTAGAGGAGTGCTTGAGAGCTCCCCCCCTTGGGGTGTTTTTACAAGCTTAGGAAACCTCACTATTTATAGGCCTAAGGAGGTTGAAAATCTGAATTATACAATTGAATTTACTAACCACACTAACTTCACCTAACACACAACACTTAATTCACCAACCTAACCTAACAAACAATTGCATTTGAAAACAATTCCTCTTGTCTTTAGGCTTAGTGTTGCATCATCCACTTCAACATCTTTTGGCTCATTTGGCTGCTGCAAAATTCCACTCAAATATAGGTATTGAATATGCTTCACCAAACTTTCCCACAATCAACAACACTTCATCATGCATGACAATGCATTGTAGCCAGCTTGTGGGCTCGTTTTGGGCTTGTGGCTCCAGTCTGAAAAATCTGGAAAAATATGAATCTTGAAGCTCTTTGTCTTATCTTTCCCAGCATATGCAGCCCAACTCAAGGAAAAATCGGGAAGGCCTTCAAATGTGATTTTTGGCCCAGTAACGCAGATGCTGCCGAATTTGACCTTAAGTTGCTAAAACATGTATAACTTTCTCTAGAAGACTCGGAATCATGAACCGTAAAATTCTACAGAAAATAGACTTCCGTATATTTTCAATGATGTATGGCTCATTATCTGGTTCTTCGTGAGTAAGTACAGTCCAATCCGTGAAGTTGACTGATCTGCAGACACCGTTTTGAGCTAACTTGTCTCCAAAATACAATTAGTGAGTCCTTAAGCTTATTACACTGAAACAAACACAAAACTTATTAAAAGCACAAGTTTAACTCAAAAACATAACCAAATCATAAATTAGAAGGGTACAAAATGATATGTAAATGTGCACCGATTAGGAGATACTATTCACGTGAATAGTGGCAGCCTTGCAAAAAGTAAGGTGTGTTCCTACCCGTTGCCATGGCAAAGGGCAAATAATATTCACTTTTCATTTTTTTTTACATAAATAATTAATTTGGAGAATATTTTCGGATAAGATTTTGGGTTCCTATGTGTCAATATTTATTATAAAATTCATATCTCATAATTTGAATGACTTTTTCGGATCAAATTTTTGGATAGGATTTTCGGTTTCAAATTTCAAATTTTAGATAAATTTTAAATTTTAAATTTCAGGTAAGATTTTCATCCTATAAAATCGCGCCACATGTCATCCCTGTCTCCATTCTCAATATCAGACATGAGGAGATGCTAGGAGAGTCAAGAGCGAGAAATTAAAGAAAAAAGGCGTAGACGAGTTGAAGAAAGAAGAGTGCAGCAAGCATAAGCTGAATAAGTTGCCATTGCAGTGGGTTTGCTCGATCAATCAAGCCAAGGCAGCCGCCGTGGTTCACAAGTCGGTCGTGGCCCGAACATGGACAGACTGTTGCGTAGATTCAGCTGCACCAAAATGGATTCAGCTGCATCCTCAACTTGTGATACTCGCAAGTGCACGAGCCGTTGGTAGTTTAGCATATGTAAGTGCGAGGTCGATTCCACAGGGATTGGTGATTGAATGATCCAACTCATTTTTCCTACACAAATCAAAAATGAAAACAAAAGAAACAAAACTAGAAGAAAGAAAGTAACTAAGACAAGATGGTGTTGTTTTAGAATCCACCCTAATTGTTCTAATCATGTTATGACAGCAAGTAAACAAATTGATTCACTCATGAAGATGCTCACAAATAAGTCCATGGTGTTTGGATCAAATTACATTGAACATCACAAGGACCCCAAGCATGATGTTTACATTAGGAGACCTAGAAACCAAATCACATGAGTTGCTAATGGATGGAATGAAGATGATCCCCAAACCTTCCCAACAAGAGCATAACGCATAAAACCTTAGGTGATCAATCAAAGGATGCAAAACAGCTCCATTAAAATAGTGAAGAAGAATTCATGAATGAAATCAAACTTTATAAACTCAAACCATGATACAAGATTAGCAAGATGTTTATTAAAACTAATAACAGAAAAACAAAGTAAAACAAAGGAAATACAAGAAGAAAATAAAAGACAAAGGGAGGAGAAGAAGATAAGGACAACATGCTAGAGATGGAAAAGATTCATCTCCATGGCTGCCAGGAGGCCAAAGCCTCCCAGCTGCTGCCTTCTCCCTTATCTCCCTTTGTGATTCTCAACTTTCCCTCTCTTTGTGTACAATGGAAGTGTAATTGATGGAACTCAATTTCTGACTCCTTAGTGTTGCGTAGATTCAGCTGCACCAAAATGAGTTCAACTGCATCCTCAACTTGTGATACTCGCAAGTGCACGAGCCGTTGGTAGTTTAGCATATGTAAGTGCGAGGTCGATTCCACAGGGATTGGTGATTGAATGATCCAATTTAATTTTCCTACACAAAACAAAAATGAAAACAAAAGAAACAAAACAAGAAGAAAGAAAGTGTTTGAGAACTTTGAGGAGGGAGAAGAAAGTGTTTGAGAAGTGTTTGGGAGCTTTAGAGAAGGGAGAAGAAAGTATTTGAGAACTTGGAGAAGAGAAAGGTGTTTAAGAAGTGTTTCAAGAACATGGAGACTTTTGAAGAGAATAGAGAAATGTTTGGAGAATTTAGAAGAAGAGAAAAGAAAAGTGTTTGAGATTTATAGTACAAAGAAAATTTAGTAGAATGATCTTATTACAACAATTGAGAATTACAAAGGGAAACTAAGAGAATTTGAGGGAGAGAAGGGAATGGAGCTCTATACAAGTGCTTGAGAGCTCCCCCCCCTTGGGGTGTGATTACAAGCTTAGAGAACTTCCCTATTTATAGGCCTAGGGGAAGTGAAAATCTGAATTATACAATTTAATTTTCTAAACACACTAACTCACTAACTTACAACACTTAAATCACTTAACACACTATTGCATTTGAAAACAATTCTTCTTGTCATTAAGCTTAGTGTTGCATCATCCGCTTCAACATCTTTTAATTCATTTGGCTGCTGCAAAATTCCACTCAACAATAGGTATTGAATATGCTTCACCAAACTTTCCCACAATCAACAACACTTCATCATGCATATGTCATGCATGACAATGCATTGCAGCCAGCTTATGGGCTCATTTGGTGCTTGTGTCTTCATTCTGAAAAATCTGGAAAAATATGGATCTTGAAGCTCTTTGTCTTATCTTTCCAAGAATATGCAGCCCAGCTCAAGGAAAAATCGGGAAGGCCTTCAAATGTGATTTTTGGCCCAGTAACGCAGATGCTGCCGAATTTGACCTTAAGTTGCCAAAACATGTATAACTTTCTCTAGAAGACTCGGAATCATGAACCGTAAAATTCTACAGAAACTAGACTTCCGTATCTTTCCAATGATGTATGGCTCATCATCTGGTTCTTCTTGAGTAAGTACAGTTCAATCCGTGAAGTTGACTGATCTGCAGACACCGTTTTGAGCTAATTTGTCTCCAAAATGCAATTAGTGAGTCTCAAGCTTATAACACTGAAACAAACACAAAACTTATTAAAAGCACAAGTTTAACTCAAAAACATAACCAAATCATAAGTTAAAAGGGTACAAAATGATATGTAAATATGCACCGATCACTTAGCTCTCTAGAGACTCTCTATATATAGGCATAGAGGTTAGGTGAATCAGAATTCAATATGGCTAATGCATACAACACTTGTATTATAAAATCTGAATTGGTTGATGAACTTGAATTAGAAAATCTGAAGTGGTTGATGCACTTCCCCAATAAATCCCACCAGCATCCCTAGCTCATCTTCATGTCAGCATGACCAAGCTTCCAACCAGCTATAATAGCTCATGCCAAGCTCACCATGACCAAGCATCCAACCAGAAACATTAGCTCATCCTGAGGTCAGCATAACCAGCAACTTCAAGGGCTTATGAATTGAGCTTCCCTTAATCAAATTAGGACTTTAAGCACTCAAACTTGAAGTTCAGAATGTCTTATTTTCAGCCACACAAGTATTGGCCTAATCCAAAGTCAGAGGAGGAAGTTAAGGCCGAAACAAATTGCTAACTCGTTTTGCGCGCTGATAAAATCCATCATGAGCATGGTTCTGTGTTTGCTAGGTAACAGACTCCAGATTTATCCAATGAGGCTGAATTTTGGATATGTTATAGTAAACACCCATTGGAACAACTTTCATGAAGAATGCTGCCTCATCCGAGCTGTGTAGGTTGCTGAAACAAAGCTTGCAATGTGACCTACGGAACTGGACTGGCAGGGGGCTGTAGCCAAAATGAGTTTGTCTTTAAGCTCTTCTTCCCTTCATCCAAATTAGGCCTTAACATGCTTGAGTTGCATGAATTATGCTCTTTTGCTCTCTTGCCCTACAAAACACACAAAGAGAGGCAATAACTTAGAAATCTAAGAAACTAAGCAAAAGAAGTAAGTAAATAGGGCATGTATATGTATGAAATTATGAGCTTAACACACCCCCAAACTTAGATTTTGCTAGTCCTCGAGCAAAACAAAAGAAAAACAAAGATAAAAACAAAACAAGAAGTTAACTAGACCACTTTCGTAGGTAACTCGATTGCATTGAGCGTATGCAACAAGCCTTTAAACCTCTAGGCATCCCCAGGAGGAGGAGTTGTGTTGATCAATGCATATTTATGTATCATTTTGTAACACTCTACCCTATTGTTTGGTTATGTTTTTAAATAAAACTTGTGCTTTTAATCCATTTTGTGTTTGTTATTCAGTTCATTGAGCTCTAGGTACCACTTGAGGCAAATGATGCAAAATGGTGCAAAAACGTGCATAAACTGGAGACTGAGCTAGGCATGAGCTATTGGTTTCTGAATGGAAGCTTGGTCATGCTGACATGAGGATGAGCTAGGGCTGCTGAATGGAAGCTTGGTCATGCTGACATGAGGATGAGCTAGGATTGCTAGTGGGATTTAGTGGAGTAACCATTTCTGATTATCTAATGCAAGTGTGTTAGGTCATTGCCATTTTCAATTCAGATTTCTCACTTCCCTCTCCCTATAAATACCACTTCCATTCTAAACACTTTCATCAACAACAATTCTTGGGATTCACAACCCCACAATTCACTCCAGCCATCCTCAAACACTCCCACAAACCTAAACACTCCAGAAATCAACCCAACACTCCAAACTGCCTCAAATCACCAAAACAGCTCCAGCAACCCTTCCTTCCATTTCCCTACGAATTTCCTCTTTCTCTACCATCACAACTCACCCAAACTCATCCCAAATCATCTCCTTGGCTGTCATACATCCTTCTAGATATGGGGAAGCATTTGGAGAAGCATTAGACGTGGAGAAGCACTTGGAGAAGCCTTGGACAAGAACTTCAGAAAAGGGTTTTTCTACTCTTATTGCATTCATTATGTTTTCTCATTTCTGTCTTAGTTTATTTCCCATTATGAGCAGCTAAATCGACAGCTAGGGTTTCAATGTAACCTGACAAGACAATTTCATGTTTTCAAGTTAATGTTACTCTTGTTGATTACTTCTAATTTTCTGGTCTCATTCACTTGTTCTTAGTTGAATCTTTATGCATGTTTAAATAACTGGCCACTATGAACACATGCATGTTGGTTATCTAGTTCAAGTTTACATAAACACCATATGAATCTTGAACCGATTAGTGAATGAGTGGGTAAGGCATTTAGGACAAACACCATGTTTAAATGTTTACTTGGTTCTTTTGTGTTCTTCTTAAGCTTAATGGATTCAGATTCATAGCCTAGACTAAACACCATAGCTAAGTTGTGTTTCTGAGTACTTGATTAAAACCAAACACCATATGGATAATCATACATAAGAAAGAACGAACTCCAGAAATTGTAATCAACTTATGTGATTGTTAACTTGTTGCTTGAAATTGGATTGTCATGGTGAAGTTGAAACCCTAGTACTTGTCTCATTTGTCTCTACATTTTCTAAACATCTATTTGCTGGTTACTTGCTATTTTGCATTCCCTTTAGAAGTTTTCAATCACTTGCTATATGCTTTTCCTTTTTGTAGTTGTTACTCAAAACAAACTCAACACAGCCTCATTTAAATTCTGTTTAGTCTTAGGATTACTTGTGAGTCTAAGTAGTAGTAATAAGTGTCTTTCATCCAAGTCTCTGTGGAACGACCTCGTGCTTGCATTCCTATACTATAATTGGTTCGTGCACTTGCGAGAAATAGATAGAGTAAAATCTGTCCAACAAGAAAATGGCGCCGCTGCCGGGGACTTGATTAAGAGTCTTGTTACTATTGCTTACTTTCTTTAGTTTTTTCTTTGTTTTCAGGTATTTGCATGTCAAACAAACCATTTCTTGAACAAGTTGTATCAGCGATCAAGAAACATTCTCAATCCGGAACCATTAGGATCCAACCAATCCGTGGTACACAATCACTGGTTGAATTTGAACGAAGGCTTGATCAAGCAAGGGAGGCAGCCATTGAATCTATCCTCAATCCCTTAGAAGCCGAAACCTCCAATTCAACAAGCTCTGAAGAGTACTCTCTGTTCAACATCTTTAACTCAGATCAAGAAGAAGAAGAAGAAGAAAAGATGGCAGCCCATGACCAACGTGCTTTGGAGGATCTTGCTCAACCAATCATACCAAATTCACCTTCATGCATCTTGCTGTCCACAGAAGCTAGAAACTATGAACTTAAATCTTCTCACTTTCAAATGCTTCCTTCTTTTTATGGTTTACCTAATGAAGATCCTTTGGCTCACATTAAAGAATTTTATACTGTTGTTTGTACTTTGCCTTTGAAGGATGTGTCTGAAGCAAATCTGAGGATGAGGGTCTTCCCTTACACTTTGAAAGATAGAGCAAAGACTTGGTTGATGTCGTTATCCCCTGGATCACTAACCACTTGGGATGATGTTGCTAAGAAGTTCTTGGAGAAGTTTTTCTCCGCCCAAAAGACAGCCACTTTGAGGTCCAAGATTTTCAACTTCTCACAACATGATGGAGAACAATTCAATGAATGCTGGGAGCGTTTCAAAGGAACTCTAATGCAATGTCCACATCACGGGTTACCTCTATACTTACAAATGCAAATTTTTTATGATGGACTAACCGAAACTTGTCAATCTACTGTCAATAATGCTGCAGGTGGAGCTTTAAAGAAAAGGAATGCTCAAGAGTCATATGACATATTTGAGATGTTGGGATCCAATGCTCAACACAAAGATACAAGAGGTAAGGCTGGTATCTATGAGATTAGTCCTAACAATGAGCTTGCTTTACAGGTTGCTGGTTTACAAAGGAAGCTTGACTCCGTGCTCAATATGGTACCTAAAGCTCCTCAAGTTGAAGTTTGTGCTATTTGCAATGTTCAAGGACACCCAACTCACATGTGTTCAGCTAGTAATGCTTATCTTGAGTTTGTCCAAGAACAAGCCCACATGATGAATTCTTACAACCAAAGGCCAAGAAATGATCCCTTCTCGAACACTTATAATCCTGGTTGGAGGAATCACCCAAATTTCTCTTGGAGCAACAATCAAAATCAAAATCAAGTGAGTTCATCATTCCAACCGAAACCAAGTTCATTGGAGGACACAGTCAAGTTGTTGGCCCAAAATACTTTGCAATTCCAGCAAACTACTAATGGTGCTCTTCAACAACATTCTGCTGCCCTTACCAAGATGGAGATTCAATTGGGACAAATTGCGGATGCTTTGAACCAAAGAGAACTTGGAAAATTCCCTAGCCAACCAAATGTGAATCCCAATCATCATGAAACAGAATTTCAGATTTATTGGATTAGGAAACCATAACACAAATGAAAAGGATAAACTAAACTAAAACATCAAGATTAGGGATTCAACTTCACCACAAACATCTGATTCCATGCTTCAAAGTAACAAGCATCAAAGTAAATCAAACTAGCTTATGAAGTTCGTTCTTTCTCAAATATGATTATCCATACGGTGTGTGGTTTTAATCAAGTATTCAGAACAAGTATTTAGCTATGGTGTTTAGTCTAAACACAAATTCCGAACCCATTAAAAACAAGAAGAACAATAAAGAACCAAGTAGAATTTAAACATGGTGTTTGTCTTCAATATCTACCCATTCATTCACTAATCAGTCCAAGAGTCATATGGTGTTTATGTAAACTTGAACAAGATATTTAATTAAGAGCAAGTGAATGAAACCAAAAACTAGCAATAATCAACATGCTACTTGAACCTTTTTTTGGTGTTGTGTAAGCTGGACTCAAACCCAGTTCTCTTACTTGTTAGGCAATTGTCCTTGTCCGTTGGACTACAAACACAACTTATCAATTATCCTCATTAACTTTAAAACATGAAACTGTCCAGTTATAAAAAAAAGAAAGAAAGAAGGAAAACCAAATAGAATCAAGCGATGTTACCAATCCCAGGCAACGGCGACAAAAACTTGTTGCGTAGATTCAGCTGCACCAAAATGGATTCAGCTGCATCCTCAACTTGTGATACTCGCAAGTGCACGAGCCGTTGGTAGTTTAGCATATGTAAGTGCGAGGCGATTCCACAGGGATTGGTGATTGAATGATCCAACTCATTTTTCCTACACAGAACAAAAATGAAAACAAAAGAAACAAAACTAGAAGAAAGAAAGTAACTAAGACAAGATGGTGTTGTTTTAAAATCCACCCTAATTGTTCTAATCATGTTATGGCAGCAAGTAAACAAATTGATTCACTCATGAAGATGCTCACAAATAAGTCCATGGTGTTTGGATCAAATTACATTGAACATCACAAGGACCCCAAGCATGATGTTTACATTAGGAGACCTAGAAACCAAATCACATGAGTTGCTAATGGATGGAATGAAGATGATCCTCAAACCTTCCCAACAAGAGCATAACGCATAAAACCTTAGGTGATCAATCAAAGGATGCAAAACAGCTCCATAAAAATAGTGAAGAAGAATTTATGAATGAAATCAAACTTTATAAACTCAAACCATGATACAAGATTAGCAAGATGTTTATTAAAACTAATAACAGAAAAACAAAGTAAAACAAAGGAAATACAAGAAGAAAATAAAAGACAAAGGGAGGAGAAGAAGATAAGGACAGCATGCTAGAGATGGAAAAGATTCATCTCCATGGCTGCCAGGAGGCCAAAGCCTCCCAGCTGATGCCTTCTCCATTCTCTCCCTTTGTGACTCTCAACTTTCCCTCTCTTTGTGTACAATGGAAGTGTAATTGATAGAACTCAATTTCTGACTCCTTAGCTCTCTAGAGACTCTCTATATATAGGCATAGAGGTTAGGTGAATCAGAATTCAATATGGCTAATGCATACAACACTTGTATTATAAAATCTGAATTGGTTGATGCACTTGAATTAGAAATTTTGAAGTGGTTGATGCACTTCCCCAATAAATCCCACCAGCAGCCCTAGCTCATCTTCATGTCAGCATGACTAAGCTTCCAACCAGCTACAATAGCTCATGCCTAGCTCACCATGACCAAGCATCCAACCAGAAACATTAGCTCATCCTGAGGTCAGCATGACCAGCAACTTCAAGGGCTTACGAATTGGGCTTCCCTTAATCAAATTAGGACTTTAAGCAATCAAACTTGAAGTTCAGAATGTCTTATTTTCAGCCACACAAGTATTGGCCTAATCCAAAGTCGGAGGAGGAAGTTAAGGCCGAAACAAATTGCTAACTCGTTTTGCGCGCTGATAAAATCCATCCTGAGTATGGTTCTGTGTTTGTTAGGTAACAGACTCCAGATTTATCGAATGAGGCTGAATTTTGGATATGTTATAGTACACACCTATTGGAACAACTTTCATGAAGAATGCTGCCTCATCCGAGCTATGTAGGTTGCTGAAACAAAGCTTGCAATGTGACCTACGGAACTGGACTAGCAGGGGGCTGTAGCCAAAATGAGTTTGTCTTTAAGCTCTTCTTCCCTTCATCCAAATTAGGCCTTAACATGCTTGAATTGCATGAATTATGCTCTTTTGCTCTCTTGGCCTACAAAACACACAAAGAGAGGCAAATAACTTAGAAATCTAAGAAACTAAGCAAAAGAAGTAAGTAAATAGGGCATGTATATGTATGAAATTATGAGCTTAACACAGACACAGACATTCTCGGGGTAAGAATCTTTTGGAAGATTACTTTATCCCAAATTCTGTGTACTCTAATGTTGATTTTTGAGGATAGAATGCAACCTCATTTGTTCAATAAAGTCATGCATGTTGTTTGCAATTATGACGCATACTTCGTTCAGAAGTGTGACGTTGCTAGGGTTTTGGGGCTTCTTCCAGGGCAAAAGCTTACAACTATTATACGAATGCTGGCGTATCGTTCATCTACTGATCATGTGGATGAGATTGTTAGGATGGGGAAGTCCACTACTATAGAGAGCTTGGTCAGATTCTGTGATGCAATTGAAACTCTCTACACCATGGACTACTTCCACAAACCTACGCCTAGGGACCTCCAAAGGCTTCTACAGAAAGCCGAAGCTTGAGGTTTTCCAGGCATGATTGAAAGCATCGATTGTATGCACTGGCAATGGAAGAATTGCCCAACTACCTGGCAAGGAGATTATGGAAACAGGAAAGGGCAAAAAAGTATCATTCTCAAAGCCGTTGTTGGATTTGATACATGGGTTTGGCATGCCTTCTTCGGAGTTGCTGGATCTCAAAATGACTTGAACGAGCTGGGTCAATCCCCAGTATTCAACGATGTCTTGAGAGGTGAAACCCCGAATATGACCTATGAAATCAACAATACCGTATACTGGAATGGGTATTATCTAGCAGACGACATCTACCCAAGGTGGACCACTTTTGTCAAATCAATTCCGCATCCCGATAGGAGAAGGTAAAATTATTTGCTGCCTATCAAGAGGGTTCACCACCTCCCAACATTGTTGATGGTTGAAAGATTTTTTGCCTTGCCCAGTGGCAACATTGGTAGGTATTTATAGATAAAAATTCCAGAATTTTTTAACCCAAAAAATATGCCAGCCGTTGGATTTGAGGGATAAATTGATCGAAGCGACCAGGAACAAGCCATGTGGCATGTTACCGTTGGTGGACATCAGGGCTGACACCAACGCATGGTAAATCATTTTTTTTTTTACATTGGCACGTGCAACGCACGCACTAACTGTAAAAAAAAAAATTTGAATTCGCATGGCTAACGCTTGGTTGGCTTCAGCGATGACATCATCTCCCCTTGGGCTTGGGCTCGGGTTACTTTCGCCTGTGGGCTGGCCTGGTCACATGGGACCCTCACCTTGCCCGGGCTACATTGGCTCGCTGGAACGACTTGCCTGGGCTTGGGCCCTCTCCTCTAGAGCTTCAATCAACCGTTGGAAGTGCTCTTAAATAGGTTGCCTTCTGAATTTTGGCACAACTTCATGTTCTTGAAAAACTAAATGAAGTTGGATAAGATATAAGGTTTTGGGTTGCTAAACTTTAGTTGCATAGTGACGACTCTAATTGTAATTGATTTTGAGATGAATATTTGTTATGAATTGCAGAAGAAATTTGAGGAAGATGGTAAACTTCTCCCTGAGTTTGTTGACGCAGAAGAAGGTGAGTTACTCTGATTCAAACTTGTTATAGATGATTGCTATCCTTTGAAAAGGAAGCAATATAAATTTTCTCTGTTTTGAAGAAAGATTTTGGCCCTATGGGGATTGATGTTATTTATTTTGTTTTCATCACTATGCAAAGAAGGTATATCAATTTTTGAAGCTTCAGCTACAAACCGGAAACTGCAAGAACCAAACCTGAATTGGGCAGGTTTGGGTTGGTAGGCCTTGCCAGTAGTGGTGGGCACGGTTCGAATTTGGATCGGTTTTTACCTCAAATTAGAATCGATCTGGTACAATTTATCCGGTTTGGTTTGGTTCGATTTTATTAAAAAAATTCGAAAACTATCTAGTTCAGGTTGAACAGATTTCGGTTTTGATTTTGGTCCAGTTTCGAATTTTAAACGGATTATAAAAATTATTTTTTAATACAATTTTCAATTGAATTTTTTTTTTGGACTTGAAAATTAACAAATTATTTAATTTTATATAAAAATAAATATTTAAGCTAGAAAGAGAGATATTTTGAAATTGAACTTGGATAAATATTAGTTATGAGATTAAAAATATAGCATTGAATATAAATAAATATTGAAATTATATTTTTTAATTTGATCGATTTGGTTCGGCCCGGTCTGATTTTTGAAGACATAGAATCGGAACCAAAATTCGGAAACCAAAAAACGGACAAAACCGGTCCGATTCCAATTTTTTGACCGGTTGTTGACTTTTTGGTCAACTCGGTTTTTTTCCGGTTTAGTTTTGTGCGATTCGGCTTGGATTTATGGTTTGCCAGTTTGAATGCCCACCCCTGCTTGTCAGTGGATTTTCATCAGAATTGAAACTGGATTAAACCAATCTTCATCTCCCAATTCAGATTTTATGAGAAAACTGGCCCAAACCGAACTGTGCCAAGCGCTACTCATGATAGAAATGTTGGTTTTAATAAACCCAGAACACTTTCAAGAATAAAAAACTCAGTTAAGATATTGAACTGTTCTTCACATTAATTTCAAAGGAAGGTTACAGTTTTAAAGGGAAAGACTGAAAACAAATAACAATAACTGTCCCACGATCACATACATGATTTTGTGTAGAGTTCTCATCCCTAAGCAATGGAAGCAAACCTAATCGTGGTGAACAACCTCATCCACGACTCCTAACAAACTAGGACTTGTGCTTGACTAAGTCCCTACATAATTAGTCAGCATTATTTAATTTAAAACTAAATTAAAATTTAACTAAAACTCTTAACACCCTCCCTTAAACTGATTTCTCCTGAAACAGTTTAGGGTCTTGATACCATCACGAAATCTTCTTCAGCTTCTTTGACCATCACATATCCTGCCAAGTTTTCGGCCCACTCCTTCTCAAGATGCTTGAGTGACTGCACTCCAAGTAGCTTCCTCAATTTCTCGAAAGGAGGCTGCTTGAGTGACTTTGTTAGTATATCAGCCAATTGATTTCCACTCTTGCAATACTCGAGCTCAACTACACCATCATTGCAGATGATTTCGCAGAAAATGAAAGCGAACATCAATGTGCTTACTTCTTCCATGCATTACAGGATTTCTTGATAACTTTATGGCAGAAATGTTATCACAGAAGATGATTGTTGAACCCTCTTGCTTATCACCAAGTGCTTCCAGCATCCTTCTCAACCAAATAGCTTGACATGCACATGAGGCAGCTGCCACAAACTCAGCCTCGGTAGTGGATAAGGTCACGCTTTGCTGCTTCTTTGAGGACCATGTAATTGCTCTAGAATTTAGCATGAAAACATGTCCTGAAGTACTCTTCCTATCATCGATGTCCCCAGCATAGTCACTGCTCAGTGAAGCCAACAAAATCTGAACCTTCTTGACTGTTGTAGAACACTCCATAGTCAATTGTTCCCTTTACATATCTTAGAATCCGTTTTGCTGCATTCAAATGCATCTCAGTTGGTCTCTCCATGTACCTGCTGATGACACTCACACCATACATTAAATCAGGTCGTGTGAAAGTCAAATACATAAGACTTCCCACGATTTTCTTATAGAATGAACTGTCCACTGCTACTCCATTGATATCTTTACATAACTTCAGTCCAGGCTCTAATGGTGTTCCAATCTCTTTGCAATCAGCCATTTTAAACTTCTCAAGGATTTCCTATGCATATTTCTTCTGACAAATAAAATTCCCAGCATCCTTTTGAATGACTTCAACTCCCAAAAAATAACTCATCAGCCCGAGATCAGTCATCTCGAATTCCTCCATCATAGACTTCTTAAACTCTTTCATCATCTCAACATTGTTACCAGTATATATCAAATCATCAATATATAAGCAAAGAATTAACATTTTACCTCCAATTTCACTCTTGACATAGAGTGAGTGATCATAGGGACATCTCTGAAACCCAAGCCTTCCAAAATGATTATCAATTCGAACTGTACGTACCAAGCACGGGTTCCTTGTTTCAGTCCATAAAGTGCCTTCTTCAGTTTATACACTTTTTCTTCTTCTCCCTTCTTTACATAACCTTGTGGTTGATCGACGTACACTTCCTCATGCAGTTCTCCATGCAAAAACGCTGACTTTACGTCCAATTGATAAGTCAACCATGAATTTTGAGCTGCAAGTGAGATTACCAACCTTATTGAGTCTTGTTTAGCCACGGGAGCAAACACTTCCTTGTAATCAATGCCATGCTTTTGGTTGTATCCCTTTGCCACCAAACGAGCCTTGTGCTTGTCTATTTCTCCTTTCTCATTGGTTCTGAAGACCCAATAGTCTTGTGTCCCTTAGGCAAACTTGTCAGCTCCCATGTATTGTTCTTTTCAATAGACCTTATTTCACTTTCCATGGCATCTTTCCACTTCACCTCCTTTGAAGCTTCTTCAAATGTGATCGGATCACTGTCTACAAACAGTGCAAAATGAGCACTGTCATCATTTGAGCTTGTGTAGCTTGTATCATAATCCATCATCCAAGCTGGCCTTTTTCTCGAATCTTCACCCCTTAGATTGTATCTATTTTCTTCAACCTGCTGTGGTGCTTCTTCAATTTGAGGTGAGACTTGAGCCGTGGTGTTTTCATCATCAAAGACATCATCAACTTGTATCTGTTGCATGGTTGTTTTGTTTGTAGACCAACTCCATTTTGCATTCTCCTCAAACACCACATCTCGACTAATAATGATCTTCTTAGTTTCAGGATTGTATAACCTGTAAGCTTTGGACACATCACTTACACCAAGAAACACACATTTTTCACTCTTGTCGTCCAGTTTCTTCCTTTTCTCATCTGGAATGTGTGCATATGCTATGCACCCAAACACCTTGAAATGCTCTATAGAAGGCTTTCTTCCATTCCAAGCTTCTTGGGGTGTCATATTTTTAACAGAAAATGTGGGACTTCTGTTAAGAACATGAACTGCCCAAAGAACCTTCAGGCCAGAACTGCTTTGGAACTTTTCCCTTTGCTAGAAGGGTTCGAACCATGTTGAGTATGGTTCTATTTTTCCTCTCAGAGACCCCATTTTGCTGTGGCGTGTAGGCTGCAGTAAGCTGCCTTTTTATTCCATTTTCATCACACCAAGCTTCAAATTCTTTTGAACAGAACTCTCCTCCATGGTCAGGACGCAAGCACTTGATTTTCTTCTCAGATTCATTTTCAACAAGAGCCTTGAACCTCTTGAATGCATCACACGCCTCTGACTTCTCATGCAAGAAGTAAACCCATGTTTTTCTACTGAAATATTCAATAAATGAGATAAAATACCTTTTCCCTCCATTCGAACTTGGATTAATTGGTCCACATAGGTCCAAGTGAACCAATTCCAAAACTGAGTGAGCCCTTGTTGCTTTCCCACTTGGAAATGTTTCTCTTGGTTGCTTTGCTATGACACACTCCTCACAGACCTTAGTTTGGATTGTGATTTTTGGCAAACCAGTCACCATCTTCTTCTCATAGAGTGTTCTTAGTCCATTGAAGTGCAAGTGACCAAACCTCTGATGCCACAGCCAAGTTTCATCATTTTCTTTTGCAACCATACATGTGTTTACACTCTTAAGCTTCAACGGAAAAAGCCTATTTGGTGACATCTTCACCATTGCTATGGAGCCTCTCTTTGGATCATATATTTCACATTCTCCTTGAAATATGGTGATCCTATACCCTTTGTCTTGAAGCTGTCCAGCACCTAGAAGGTTTGTTTTCAGATTCAGGAATGAAAAAGACATTTGAAATTGTCTCAATGAAATCATTTCTGGTCCTGATTTGAATCTCTCCTTTTCCCATCACGTTCACTGTTGACTTGTCTCCAAAACTCACAGTTGTACGAAAGCTTTCATCCAAATTAACAAAGGATGGTTTACACCCACTCATGTGATTGCTGCAACCAGTATCCACATACCAAGTTTCCTGGTCATAATTTTCCATGACATGAAACGCCATTAGCAATGTTTCTTCCTCCTTTTTCTCAATGAAATTTGACTTCTCTCCCTTCTCCTTAGGAAGCTTGGTGTAGCACTCCTTTTTGTAGTGCCCATAGTTACCACATCTGTAACATTCAACCTGTGATTTGTCAAACTGCTCTTTGCCTTTGCCTTGACGATCATCATCTTTCTTGGAAACATAAGATGATTTGCTATCATCTCTATTTCCAAACCGTCCACCATCTTGATTTCCTCGACCTCCTCTTCCACGACCACGCCCACCTCTTCCACGTCCTCTTACTCCTCTTGAACTTGAAGATTCAGTGAAGGTGGAAGCCTTCAAAGCTTGCTCTTGGGAGCCTCCACGGTTGAGCTTCTGCTCATGAACTATCAGGGAGCTTTGTAGCTCATCAATTGACATATTCTCTATGTCATTTGACTCCTCAATGGAGCAGACCACGTAGTCGAACTTGGGAGCCATTGATCTCAAGATTTTCTCCATGACTTCATTGTCTCCAATCTTGTTATCATGGATTCTCATCTTGTTAGCCATTGACGTAGCTTTTCCAATATACTCATTCACAGATTCTCCATTCTTCATTTGAAGAGTTGCAAAGTCTCTTCTTATGGCTTGAAGCTGTGCTCGCTTCACTTTTTTTGATCCTTGGTACTTCTTCTTCATCGACTCCCATATTTGGTGGGAGGTATCCTTCTTGAGAATGGTTTCAAGAATGGATCTATCAATCGCCTGGAATAGGTAATTCTTTACCTTTAAATCTTTCAGTTTTAGGTCATCGACCTTCTTTTGTTGTGCCGCTGTCAAAATACCTTCAGGTATATCAATTTCCATTTCTACAAGGTCAAAGTACTCTTTGGACCTCAGGAAATTTTCCATCAACATGCTCCAATGGTCGTAATGACCATCAAACTTGGGAATGGCTGGCTCCACAAAGCTTTCAGTTGCCTTCTCACTTGACATTGTTTCTTGCGAGATCCCTAAACCTGGCTCGTATACCAAATGTTGGTTTTAATAAACCCAGAACACTTCCAAGAATAAAAAACTCACTTAAGATATTGAACTGTTCTTCACATTAATTTCAAAGGAAGGTTACAGTTTTAAAGGGAAAGACTAAAAACAAATAACAATAACTCTCCCATGATCGCATACATGATTTTGTGTAGAGTTCTCATCCCTAAGGAACGGAAGCAAACCTAATCGTGGTGAACAACCTCATCCACGCTCCCAAGCCCAACAAAGTATCCGGTCCAGGAAGGAACAAAGAAAGTTGTGAGCTTTGGGAAACAGGGAAATAGAGATGGCGGCTAACTGTGCGAGACGTGTTGGTATACAAACACTTGATACCAAACTTCTTTGACTGGGTGATTAGTTTACAAACTATATCACACTCACACACGTTCAAAGACAAGAATAAAGAAAGAGTATTTGGAGAATGATTGTTATTCTCTTATAATTCCTTATTATTCTCTATCGATAACGATAACAACACACTGACAACTCTCTTTATAGAGTTTACAAACTGACATTGTGGTCCAGCAAGATCCACACATTATTATTAAACTAAAAACACTATAGAAAGCAACCAAAATAAAATACGCATTATCATCTATTGTTGGCAACTTGGCTGCTAACTATCATTGTGCCCTAAGCACTTTGGTTTATTTACTCTGACACTATCACAGTGCATGGGGCACTTGATTTGTTTATTCCAACATTCACCTCCTCAAATCAAGAGTCCTTCATCCCAAGCATTCCACGTAGCTCTCTGAAGGAATCAAATGGAAGTGGTTTCGTGAAGATATCTCCCACCTGCTCCATGGTGTGACAATATTCAAGTTCAATTGTCTTCTTCTTCACGTGCTCTCTCAGAAAATGAAACCTTATATTAATATGCTTGCTCCTTCCATGCTGTATTGGATTCTTTGCAAGCTTGATTGCAGACTTGTTGTCCACATGAATCACAGTAGATTCTTCTTGTGAGTGATTCAAAGACTTCAACAAATTTCTCAACAAAATGCCCTCGCATACAGTTGAAGAAAGTGCCACGTACTCGGCTTCACATGATGACAAAGCTACAATTGCCTGCTTTTTGGATGTCCAAGAGAAAGCTGTTGAACCAAGATAGAACACATACCCTGTAGTGCTTTTTCCTCCATCTCGATCACCTCCCCAATCACTATCTGAGTAGCCAACTAGATTTGCATCTTCTCCATAAGCATAAAAAAGGCCAAAATTAAGAGAACCCTTAATATACCTTAGTATTCTTTTAGCAGCTAACCAGTGAGATTCTCTTGGTGTCTCCATGTAACGACTTACAAGTCCAACTCCATAAACAATGTCAGGTCTCGTCATTGTTAAGTACCTCAAGCTTCCAACTAGACTTTTGTATAAAGTAGAGTTAATAATTTTCCCGTCTCCCTCTTTTGTTAACTTGAGACTTGTAGCAACTGGAGTGTTGACAGGATTGCAACTGTTCATCTGGAATTTCTCCAAGATCTCTCTCATGTATTTTTTCTAAGAGATGAATATTCCACCATTTTCTTGCTTGACTTCTATCCCAAGAAAAAAGGACATTAAACCATTGTCTGTCATCTCGAACTCCTTGAACATGGACTGTTTGAACTCAGCAAACATACTTTCACTACCACCAGTAAAAATTAGATCATCCACATAAAGACAAAGGATAAGAAATTCACCTTCACCACCATTCTTCATGTAAACAGAATGTTCATATGGACATTGAACAAATCCATTTTCTTGAAGATAACTGAGATACGTGAATTCCAAGCTCTTGGGGCTTGCTTTAGACCGTACAAGGCCTTCTTCAAACGATACACCTTCTGTTCTTCACCTTTTATTTTGAATCCTTCAGGTTGTTCAACATAAACTTCCTCATCAAGAACACCATTGAGAAAAGCTGACTTGACATCAAGTTGGTAAATCTTCCAATTGTGATGTGCTGCAAGTGAGATCAACAACCTCACGGTATCAAGTCGAGCAACAGGTGCAAAGACTTCTTCATAGTCTATTCCATATTTTTGTTTGTAGCCTTTAGCTACAAGCCTTGCATTGTACCGATTAACACTACCATCTGCAGTGCGCTTGATCTTGTACACCCATTTGACACCAATAGCCTTCTGTTGTGGTGGCAAATTTGTTAGCTTCCATGTATCATTCTTCTGAATTGCATGGATTTCTTCTTCCATTGCTGATTTCCAACAATCTTCTTGTACAGCTTCCTGAAACGACAATGGCTCATGATCTGCATACAAACAAAACAAGTTTGTATTACCTTCTTCATGCTCATAGATGTCTGTGAGATCTCTCATTTTGATGGGAGTCAGAGAGCTGCTGCTGCTCCTCCGACTAGATGATGTAGCAGATCTGTGAGTTGAGGAGGGAAGACTTGGTGGAGTTCCTGAGAGCTCAGAGTTCTGTCGAGCACTCAGTGGGGTCGGTGTGTGTTCGGTGGACTGTAAAGGGCTTGGTGGAGCTTGGTGAGTGATTGGTGTTGCAACTTCTGGGAATTGCCCAGGTTCATCCGCCACCAGAATTTCAGTGTTCTTTTTGCTGCTATAATTCCATGTTTCTTCTTCATTGAAAATAACATCTCTATTGATCACCAACTTATTTGTTAATGGATTGTAGAGTTTGTAGGCTTTTGACTCCTCACTATATCCTACAAAGATACATTTTTCTCCACGATCATCAAGCTTCCTCCTTTTGGCTTCAGGTACTTGAGCATATGCAACACATCCAAAAATACGTAGATGTGCAACATTGGGTTTGTAGCCACTCCAAGCTTCTTGAGGTGTCTTGTTCTTGACACTCTTGGTTGGACATCTATTCAGCAAATATACTGAACATTGAACAGCTTCTGCCCAGAATTGCTTCGGCAAACTTTTCTCTTTTAGCATGGACCTCGTCATTTCAAGGATAGTGCGATTTTTTCGTTCGGCTATCCCATTTTGCTGTGGGGTATAGGCAGCCGTCAACTGATGCTTTATCCCCTGTTCTCTACAAAATTCTTGAAATGCATTTGAAGTGTACTCACCCCCTCGATCAGATCTAAGAGTCACCAATTTACACTTACTTTCTACTTCAGATGCGAGCCTTAAAATTCTTGAATACAGGTAAAGGCTGAAGATTTTTCTTTAAGAAAGTAAACCCACACCTTTCTACTGAAGTCATCTATGAAAGTAATAAAATACTTATTACCTCCAAATGAAATAGGCTCCAATGGTCCACAAATATCCGTGTGTACCAATTGTAGTGGCTCATTTGCTCTCCATGCCGTGCCTCTAGGAAAAGAAGTTCTTGATTGCTTTCCTAGTACACACCTTTCACAAACATGGTTCGGTGCCTCAATTAGTGGTAGACCATGCACCATTCCTCCCGTTGACAAAAGCTTTAGGCCATTGAAGTGAAGATGGCCAAATCGGAAATGCCACTTCCATGACTCTTTCTCCATGAGACCAAGGAAGCACTTTTCCTTCTTGGTATTTAGGTTCAACGGGAACATGCGATTCTTCGTCATTGGAACTTTTGCAATTTATCTTCCACTAGCATCTTTGAGGAAGAGAGAATTATTTTCCATGAGAACAACGTACCCCTTTTGGAGTAATTGTCCAATGCTGAGAATATTGCTTTTCATACTTGGAATATAGTAAACATCAGAGATGTATTCTTCTTTACCATTTTTTCTGGAAGATTTTTATTCTTCCCTTTCCTTCAACAGATAGCTTTGAAGAATCTCCAAGGCTCACATCTCCACGAACTTCTTCGTTGAGTTCAACAAAGAACTCTCTTCTTCCACACATATGGTTGCTTGCACCAGAGTCAAGGTACCAAACGTCACCTTGACCACCAGCTTCATTGTGTACTAACAAAAGAGTAGGTTCATTACTCTCATTTTTAGTTGCTTCTGAAAAATTGACTTGGTCCTTCTTTTTCTCTTTTGAACACTCTGAGGCATAATGTCCAAGCTGGTTGCAATTGTAACACTTGATCTTCTTTTTCTTTTCCTCACGACTTTCTGCGTTGCCACGCCCTCGTCCTTGGCCTCGACCTCTTCCGTGAGAACCTCCGCGTCGTGAACTTGATGCACCACTGCTTCCTCGTGATTTATCAAGATTTAGCTTTGACTCCAAAGCTTGGTTAGGTGGTGTGGATGTCACATGCTTCTGCATACGTTGCTCATGAACTCGGAGAGATCCTAGCAGCTCCTCTCCAGTTATCTTCGCCAAGTCTTTTGATTCTTCAATCGCTGTCACCACATGGTCAAAGCTGTGTGTGAGAGACCGGAGAATTTTCTCCATGACTCTAACATCATCAACTTTCTCACCATTTCTCCTCATTTGATTCACAATCGAAACCATTCGTGAATAATAGTCGGAGACATTTTCTCCTTCATTCATATGGGTGGATTCGAAGTCGGCCCTTAATGATTGAAGGCGTATTCTCATAACACGATCAACACCTTTGAAAACGGTTTTGAGAATATCCCACGCTTGCTTGCTCGTCGTCGCTTCGGCGATCTTCTCGAACGTTGAATCTTCTACTCCTTGATAGATTAGAAACAACGCATTCTTGTCTTTTTTCCTTTGTTCTCGTAGAGTAGTTTTTTGATCAGCGGTGTAGGCAGCCTCCTCCTCTCAGTGAGTTCAGTATACCCATTATAGATCACATCCCAAAGGTCTTGGGATCCAAAGAGAGCTTTGAATTGAATACACCATTTTTCATAGTTCTCCTTCTTCAATACAGGGACTTGCATCTGCGCCATACTAGAAGCCATGCAAAACTGAATTGACACAGAGAGCTCTGATACCAGTTTGTTGGTATACAAACACTTGATACCAAACTTCTTTGACTGGGTGATTAGTTTACAAACTATATCACACTCACACACGTTCAAAGACAAGAATAAAGAAAGAGTATTTGGAGAATGATTGTTATTCTCTTATAATTCCTTATTATTCTCTATCGATAACGATAACAACACACTGACAACTCTCTTTATAGAGTTTACAAAATGGCATTGTGGTCCAGCAAGATCCACACATTATTATTAAACTAAAAACACTATAGAAAGCAACCAAAATAAAATACGCATTATCATCTATTGTTGGCAACTTGGCTGCTAACTATCATTGTGCCCTAAGCACTTTGGTTTATTTACTCTGACAGTGCATGAGGCACTTGATTTGTTTATTCCAACAAGACGAACCTACATTTTTCTTCATCTTCTGCAAAAACCCTTTTGTGCCGTACACCATCTTCACCTTTCGCCTCCAAAGCTTCTAATCTTATCGAACTTACTGCCGTCAAGCCCACTTCTGCTCCTCGACTCCCTGCTCAGAAGCTCAAGGTATCAAGGTTCGATTACAGTTTTTGTACCTTTAATTTTGACATACTTTGGAAATTGATTGCCTGATTCTAGAAGAATGGAAAAGAGAGCTGTGACTTTGTTTGGCTTCCGAGAAGAGAAAATCTGAATCTTGGGTCTTTGGTGCTTGCTCACGGTTTTTCTTTCTTTCTTTGTAGTTATGTGAAAAATGATTAATGAAACTTGCTCCAACTGATCATAATCCTTGCATTAAGCTGATTGAGTTCAGCCTCTTTGTTTCCTTGAATTCCAAAGCTTGAATTTTGTTCAATATTTCATTTACTTGTGATAATTGCACATGTTCACAGCTCAGTTCATTATGACAATGCCTCTAGCTCAGTTCTATTTTGTTCATATATATATATATATGTAGTTTTTTATGTTTTATTTTATTGATCATATATGATTGTGATGGTAGTTCCAAATGCTTGAGAGCATTATTAGGAAGACTGCTGAATATGTTACTAAACTTACTATGATTTGGCCAAGCATAGATTTCCAGTGGAGTTGGCGGGTGTGCAGTCATTGATCCCATTGCATAGTGCTACTGCTTCTGCCTTGTTCACTTCGCTCCTGTCTTTGCACAATAACAGCTGGGGATGCCTATCAGAAGGTACTCTTCAGGGTTTACCTTTGTTTTCATACAGTGGCTGTCTGTGGCTTATGACATTAAATATCGTTGCACAATATCATTCGAGAATCCATAGCATACCCCTCTTCCATGATCTTTGGTTAATTATATTTTCTGTGGAAACAACGTGAATGGGGTTTTTAGTTTATTACCAAGCTGAATGTTTGTTACCAACCATTAGGGCTGTACCGGATCCAAACCAAGCCACCAAAACTGACCAATCCAATCCAATTTTATTGGTTTCGATAATATTGGCGAATTGGATTGGATCCAAAAAATGAAAAACTGATTGAATCGGTTTGGTTAG